>JAGFBZ010000323.1:0-265000 GCA_018398805.1 Hirundichthys speculiger
TGCGAACTAGCAAGAAACGAAGAGAGTCGACCTATCCCTGCCCAAAGTCGTCACCGTGGATATTAAACACTACCTATTTTAGCCTGGAGGGGGAGTTGATTAAACTGAGATGGGGGCCCAACTATGTAAGTACCTTGAAGGGAATCTATGTTGATATTAGTGTGGGACCCTTTGTGATCTGGACGACTGACCGCCATATGCGTCTGGAGTTGGACCGAAGGGAGAGACAGGCAGAACGGTATGTGATCGAGAACCAACGACTGGAACTAAGGACCATGGCACAGGACAGCCCGCCAGAGGCAGACCGGGTCCCCATCAGGTGAGGTGAGGTGCGAGCCAATCGGGACACCCCAGGGGGACGAGAGGATCAGAGAGGCTCACACGTTAACTACTGGGGCTCCCAATGCGAAGCAAGAGATATCAACTCCCTCGGCCACCCTATGGCCGGGTCGGCACTAATCTAGGTACAAACAACGACTCCTCAGAGGAGATGGAGCAACGGTGCTGTAATGGTAAACGACCTCGGAAGGGACAACGGATAAAGTGTATACGTCAAGCGATAGAGGTAGCCGCAGCGTTAGTTGGGGTGGCTGCGGTCCTCGGCATATTATATTATTACGGGGTGGAACCCTGGGCACTGACCCACACAAGGGTGCAGTACCGAACAACCAAGTCTTTCCGGCAGGCCTGCTGGACGGTGAAACGCACAAATGTGATCATCGGGCGTGACGACCTGGGTGACCGATCAAATTTGACCGGCTGGCAAATTTGACCGGCTGGCAGTGGAAAAAGGCAGAAAAGTATGGGAAGCAGCCCTATATGCAATAGATGTGTGGGCCCACATAGTTGAGGAGGAGGACCTCCAGGAGGGAAAGTGGATCTTAGAAGACCTGCTGGTGGATGAAAAAGCGGGACTGATTCTGAAGGTGTTGAAGTTGGATAAGAGAGAAATGAAGATTGGCCAGTGCAACTGGGTGCAGCCTTTGCAAAAAGACCCTGGATATTATTGTACCTGGGGGTGTAGAGGATTGCCAGGATCAGACCTAGAGGGGTTCTGGGAAAGAGAAGCGGTTTATCCAGCTGAACCACGAAACGACACGTGCCCTGGGATCTTCTCGAAGTGGGAATTTTGGGGAAGTCTTAACCTGACCTGTGGGAACCAAAGGTCCCAAAAGACCAGAAGAGGAGGATCCAGGCTGTACAACTCCACGTCTGTATCAGGCAGAACCACTGGGGGAAGAGCCAGCAGGGGGATGGGGGTAATAGCATCTACAACCACCCCGGCGGCCACCTGGAGGTTGCTGGGCGAGATTGCGTGATACGGAGATAAGGAGAAAGCGGGACAGAGCCCGGAGCTAATAAAGGAGTGTATCCATGACAAGTGGAGGCACCTGGATCCCTGCTATTGGAACCGGTACGATGAATGTGCTACCCAGAACTACATGGTGGCGGCTAAGGCATATAGGGATAGCCTCAGCACCCTTGAGCGGTTTCGAAGGTTTGTCCTTAGAGTATCAGATCCTGAGCCCAACGCCCTCTGGGAGAGATGGTTGAACGACACCCTGCCGTGGCTGTGGGCAGTGCCGCTGAAACATTTCATGGGTGCCTTCCAGGATGGGTATGATAAAGCTAGCCAGGGCCTCAAGGGGCCGTATATATCTGTTATGTACGTCCAGAGGTTACCAACCCCAGATGAGCTGATGACGGTTCCAAGAGGGGATTTCCAGCGGATTGATGCCTGTGTAGCGGGGAAGGCTTTTGCCGAGTTGAACGGCACGGAGTTCGTGAGTGATGGGACCTCTCCACGCTGTACACTGGTACAGACGAGGCTGACAGCTTGGGGTTCTTGGGTGTACGACTGCACGGGGTTGACGGCGAACAGATCCGTTAAAGGCATTCTCCAAGGCTGGAAAGAGGGCCGCGTCAGGGACCATAGCTCAACCTGGTGGGGGCTCCAGGCTCATGAGATACAAGAGTGGGTAGTGCCCTGTTTGGCACAAAGTGACAACTACTGGGTGAAGTACCAGTACCTGGCAACGGTGTATTCAAAAGAGCGGGACATTTGGCCTAGTGCTTGGTACCGACCTGAGTCCTACATAGGCCCAAGACCGTGGAGCATGTACTGCGATAGGGCTGGAACCACATGCAACATCAGCCTTGCCCGGAGAGAGTGTGGACGTGTCCCCGGTTGGGAGGACTACTGTGGAGGATATTATGGCGATGAGTACGAGACCTACTCCCAGACGACGGTGTGGAGGAAGACAACCTGGCGGAAGAAGGCCGTCTGGAGAAGAATGGTCCCCGCAGGAGTGGGCTGTACCAAGGCCATCCTGGGGCATGGGTTGTCGCAGAGGAAGAATGTCAATGCGAGGCTCATTCCGTTCGTGGGTGACCCCACGACCATGATAGCTGAGGGACATGCCTTCCGGAAGAGCCTGTGTGAGGGCAAGGAGGTCTCAGGGTTTGAGTGGTTGGGGCCCAATGGGTTGTATAACACAGGGACCTGTCATTCCCCAGAAGAGCGTTGGATGACCTGTGGGGAAGGTTCCAGGAAGCATGTGTGTACTTGGAAGGAGACAACGAGAGCGGTGCTTGCCAATGGGTTGGCAGGTGTTAAGGAAGAAGCTATCGGGGCTATCGGGGAAGGCATTTCCATAGTTGGAGTGTGGTTGGGCCGCCTGTTCGCACAGCTGTGGCCCTATTTGTTAGCGGCCTTGGGGTTGTTTATCTTGGTGGTGGTGGCTGCAGTGCTGCTGAAGGGAAGTGCCACGGCCGTCACGGGCCCCTGCAGATGGGGGTGTTTCGATGTGAAGGAGGATCGAGAGGCCCTTCAGGAGGGGGGGCGAGCCCGCCCATGAAGGGCTAGAGGCCGGGCCAGTCCGGGCTTCGACTGAGACCAGCCAAGGTCTTGGACGGACCGCCAGCCTGTGGGTAGTGACGACAGAGTCCAGGCTTACTACTCCCGTGGAATGAAGAAAGCCCAGTGAATGGTCTGGCTCGGTCATGGACTGAGGCTCTATAAGAATTTGAGCCAATTTTAATCTGCTTTGCTTGCTTGCTTACCTGCTCTACTAAACTCTGTATAGGGAGAATCTCTACTGTGCCATCTGCGCCTCCCATGCCTGACGGATTTCCCAACTCCTTGATGCGGCCCCTCCTCGGGGGGGACGGGAAAGGTCAGAGCGGAAGGGGGGTATCCCGACTGTGAAGATGCGAGTCGAGATGTGGATTCTGAAAATGCAGGGAGATGCAGGAGATGTGATTGTTAATGTTTGATTTTCCTGTGATTTCTGGTAAATTGAGTGTGTGATGTTACCAGTAATCAAATTCTTCATCTAAGCTATTCTTCACTAAACTTTTCTTGTGGTTATTATTGATCGATTTACCTGTGATTTCTGTAGAATTGAATAGGAGTTTTTGTTCAGTACACAGACCATTAGACAGTACTCAGACATTTTACCCAGTAATTAATTTTCAGTCAGTGACAACACTATGAACGTGATAGGAGGATGGCCCTGTGTGCAACGTGGCATGGGCGACCAGACGTGATCCAGCGGACCCGAAGATGTGCGGGCTCGGACGGCCAGCAAGGAGGCTGAAGGTGGAGGAGGCTTTCCCGCCATGTCCGTGCACACGACAGGGGGTGAAATGTGAAAAGCTAGATAATTCCAGGAGGGGGTGTCAAGTGACCCAGGTGAAGTTGGAATTATCCCAGCTTTGTTGATGAGATTTTACTGATATAATGTAGTGGATTAACAGAAGAGTGGTAATTAATGTGATTTGTAATCACATTATTCAATGATCAGAAAGATGTATTATTAAATCTATGATTTATTTCTCGTTGGATCAAGACACTGTGCGTCTGTGCTGTCAGCAGGCTGAGGTAAGCTGCTGTGGGTCACTGTGTACCCAGTGAAAAATGAAAACAACGGCTATGTTTATCAAAACAGGGGGGAGAGATCTTGCAGCAGCTGGGTGATGTAATGTAAACAGAAGTAACAGAAGAAGAGGTGATTTACGTGATTTGTGAGCAATTCCTAATCAATGAAATGTATGAAATGTGTGTGTGATTCTAGAATGATCAGAAACAAGATGTATTAGTAAATTTTGGTAATAGATCTGTGTTAGTTAGAGTGTATGTTAAAAGAAAAACTTATTTTTGTTGGGTCACGACGGACAGAGACAGAGCGGAGCGCATGTTCCTCATTTGGAATGTCAACAAAGCCGAATTTCAAAACAATTCTGCCAGCTCCGGGCCAGCAAGACACAACAATGACAAAAAAACAGTCACCCAGGTGCGGACAGTAGCGGGGGGCACGCTGACCTCAGCATTGACGCCGTGACTATGGACTGTGCAGAAAAAAATGAAATGAGGCACACATTCTGTGGTTAAGGCTCAATCCAGCAATGGCTCAATTAAGGACATTGTAAAACAGATGTGAGGTATAAATCATTGAATAAGGATTAGCGTTAGCTGATAAGCTTTAGCTTAATGAGCTATATGGCCAAGTAAACAAGGTAACCTTGGATTGGTGGTGCCATGATGTCATGATGATTAATGTGAACGCCCCTGCCAAATCTGTAAACATATGAAGTCATTGTGGGACATGAATTATGCATGATGTAAAGGACGGATTATGTAAAATTATGCACGCCTCTGTATATGTGAATAACCAATCAGAAGTGTTGTGTGAGTTTGAGGGAAATTATGTATGCATATGCAAAGGTTAGAGAACCAATCAAGAGTGTTCGGGGCTGGGGCAGCTGGACGAGAGAAGGAGAGAGAGAGAGAGAGAGAGCGCATAAAAAGAGAAGGCAGAGGGACTCTGTGTGGATTCCTGGAGCGACTTCAGACGGAGAAGGACTAGCTGGGACCTGGACGAGCAACCCCCATCTGGAGGATTAACTGGAAGGAATTACTTCAAGAAAAGAAGACAGAAAGACGCTTGGAACAGGATCTACGAATTTTTCCCAATTCTTGAAGGAATAATTGGAGCCTTTTTGGTTAGCCTAGCTCACCGCTAGCAAGGAGGAGGGGCCGAATCAGCATACCTGCAGGCCTCATCGTTTGAGCTCTCTCTCTCCCTCCCTGCCCAGCGGCCTTGAAAATGCATGATGGCCACATGTGTCACTCAGCCTGTCCTTGACCAACCAGATGAACTGATCAGTAAGCCACAGCTTTAATTTGCCTTTTTAGAATTAGAATTGTTTAACCAATCAATGCTGTTGCTTAACCTTGCTAATCTGCTTTAATAAATATAAAAACTATCATAAGACGTTGTTGTGGACATTACATCTGTATTCAGAATTTTGAAGACTTGTTTATGCCTCTGCACTAACACACAGGTTCTTATGGGTTATTCTAGTCACAATATTGTCAAATTGTCCCTGAGGCTTGCTGTCCGAGCCACTAAAGTTTTCCTAGCCTGTAACAAGAGCCCAGATCGTGAGAGGAGAGCTGCCGTTAACAGACGTGACTGATAGCTGGACTTCGAGCCACCCGGCTATTCCTCTGAGGACAGTTATTGGAGTGAGCGGGACATACGTTTGGAAGTAGGCAGTGAGAGCTAGGCATATCTCCTCGACACCAGCTTAAATAAGTTGAGGAAATCTAGTGAGGAACCTCTCCTAGACCGCAACTTCTTACCCGTAGGATGGAGAGCTGGTCCTGGTGACAGACTCTGCTAGTCAGAGACTGAACCAAAACTGGGGGATCTCACACCAACCAGAGAGGAGAAAATTCTAAAACACTGTTACACCACAATCAGGGATGCTTATCACGCCATCCCCTGTGCTGCAATGGGTCACTCTGACCATGTCATGCTCCACCTGATTCCTGCCTACAGGCAGAAACTAAAGCTCTGCAAACCTGTAGTGCGGACCTCAAAGAAGTGGACCAGTGAAGCAGTGGAGGATCTCCAGTCGTGTTTGGACTCTACTGACTGGGATGTTTTCAGGACTGCTACCAACAATCTGGATGAGTACACAGAGGCTGTGACCTCATACATCAGCTTCTGTGAAGACTGTTGTGTCCCATCATGCACCAGGGTGAGTTACAACAATGACAAACCCTGGTTCACAGCCAAACTCAGACAGCTAAGGTTGGCAAAGGAAGAGGCCTTCAGGAGCAGGGACAAAGACAGATTCAGAGTGGCAAAGTACAAGTTTAGCAAGGCGGTGAGAGAAGCTAAACGACTGTACTCTGAGAAGCTCCAACACCAGTTCTCAGCTAACGACTCTGCGTCTGTCTGGAAAGGGCTTAGGCAGATCACCAACTACAAGCCTAAAGCCCCCCACTCCATCAATGATAGACGCCTAGCTAATGACCTGAACCAGTTCTACTGTCGTTTTGAGAAATATGATTTATTGAATGAGCATCAGTATGGGTTTAGAAGAAATCGCTCAACATCATTAGCAGTGATGGAATTTGTAGAAAATATTACAACAGTTGTGGATAATAAGCAGTTTGGAGTAGGTGTGTTTATTGATCTACGTAAAGCATTTGATACGATCGATCACTCCTTACTTCTACAGAAATGTGAGCGGTATGGTATAAGAGGTATAACACAACTTTGGTTACGAAGTTATTTAAATAATAGGTTTCAATATGTGAGCACTGACGATATTAAATCTCATCTGAAGCATGTAACCTGTGGAGTTCCACAAGGCTCAGTGTTGGGACCAAAGTTATTTATACTTTACATAAATGATATTTGTACCGTAAATGATACATTGAAATATGTTGTTTTTGCAGATGATACTAATTTATTTTGTTCTGGAGGGAACATAAAGGAGTTGTTAAAAACTGTAGAAATTGAATTGATGAAATTAACCAAATGGTTTGCTTTAAATAAACTATCGCTAAATGAAAATAAAACTAAATTTATGTTGTTCGGTGGTAAACGGACTAACATTGAGATAAAACTGAAATTAAACAACGTTGAAATTGAAAGAGTGTATGAAACTAAGTTTTTGGGAGTAATAATAGATGACAAACTATGTTGGAAGCCTCACATAAAATATGTAAAACAGAAATTATCCAAGTCTATTTCTATTCTTTACAAAACAAGAGATTTATTGAATAATAGCTGCCTTCATTTGCTGTACTTTTCACTTGTGATGCCTTATATGACATATTGTGCTGAAATTTGGGGAAATACATACAAAACAAACTTAGATCCAATAATTAAACTGCAGAAAAGGGCTATTAGAATAATAAATGGAGCTGGATACTGTGATTCTACAAATTAGCTTTTTATAAGATCACACACATTAAAATTTTTGGACATTGTATATTCAAAAACCTTAGAAATTATGTTTCGAGTTGTAACTAAGACAATTCCCATTTGTATTCAAAAAATGTTTAAGCCAAGACAGGTGGTTTATAATTTAAAGGGGTTATTAATGTTTGAAACTTGCAGAGTTAGATCTAATTTAAAGTATAGATGTGTGTCAGTTTTGGGTGTAAAATTATGGAACGGATTGAACAATGAAATAAAAATGTGTAAATCTGTGTTAATCTTCAAGAAGACTTTAAAATCTAATATTATTAAAAATTATAAGGAAATTTGATTTGAATTAAAATTTTCTGTTTATGTTATGTGTTTTGTAATGATGTTCTATTGTGTAATAGTCAATTAATCCTCTGATGGTATAGGATAGGCAAAAAAATAAGCCTTGGGGCTTCAGCCTATTCCTTTTTCGGTTATCTGAAATTTTCTTTTTGTAAAACATGATTTTATTTTTGTTTTAAACTGAAATAAAGCATTCATTCATTCATTCATTCAAAAAGGGACAGTCCTGCAACCATCCCCCACAACCCCTCCCAACAGCTCCAGCTCCAGTCATCTCCACCAACACCCGCCTTAAAGGCCCCACCCCTGAGCGTGCCTGACTCCACCTGCAGGTGGATCACAGACTTCCTGTCTGACAGGAAACAGTATGTGAAGCTGTGAAAACACATCTCGAACCCACAGACCATCAGTACTGGATCCCCCCAGGGCTGTGTTCTTTCTCCCTGTACACTAACAGCTGCACCTCCAGTCACCAGTCTGTCAAGCTCCTGAAGTTTGCGGATGACACCACCCTCATCAGACTCATCTCTGATGGTGACGAGTCCACCTACAGGTGGGAGGTTGACCACCTGGTGACCTGGTGCAGCCAAAACAGCCTTGAGCTCAACGCTCTAAAGACAGTGGAGATGGTTGTGGACTATAGGAAGAACTCAGCCCCCCCTGCCCCCCATCACCCTCTGTGACTCCACTATTGACACTGTGGAGTCTTTCCGCTTCCTGGGAACTGTCATCTCCCAGGACCTTCAGTGGGAGCTGAACATCAGCTCCCTCATCAAGAAAGCACAGCAGAGGTTGTATCTTCCTGAGGCAGCTGCAGAAATTCAGTCTGCTGGAGACAATGATGGTGCAGTTCTACACAGCCATCATTGAGTCCATCCTCACCTCCTCCATCACCATCTGGTACGCTGCTGCCACCGCCAAGGACAAGAGCAGGCTGCAGCATGTCATTCAGTCAGCTAAGAAGGTGATTGGCTGCAATCTCCCATCTCTTCAGGACCTGGACTCCTCCAGGACCCTGAGGCCTGGACCTGGACTCCCCCAGGACCCTGAGACCTGGACCTGGACTCCTCCAGGACCCTGAGACCTGGACCTGGACTCCTCCAGGACCCTGAGGCCTGGACCTGGACTCCTCCAGGACCCTGAGGCCTGGACCTGGACTCCTCCAGGACCCTGAGGCCTGGACCTGGACTCCTCCAGGATCCTGAGACCTGGACCTGGACTCCTCCAGGACCCTGAGGCCTGGACCTGGAGGAGTCCAGGACCCTGAGGCCTGGACCTGGAGGAGTCCAGGACCCTGAGGCCTGGACCTGGACTCCTCCAGGACCCTGAGACCTGGACCTGGACTCCTCCAGGACCCTGAGACCTGGACCTGGACTCCTCCAGGACCCTGACGCCTGGACCTGGACTCCTCCAGGATCCTGAGACCTGGACCTGGACTCCTCCAGGACCCTGAGGCCTGGACCTGGACTCCTCCAGGACCCTGAGGCCTGGACCTGGACTCCTCCAGGACCCTGAGACCTGGACCTGGACTCCTCCAGGACCCTGAGGCCTGGACCTGGACTCCTCCAGGATCCTGAGACCTGGACCTGGACTCCTCCAGGACCCTGAGACCTGGACCTGGACTCCTCCAGGACCCTAAGGCCTGCAGGAAAGATTGTGGCTGATCCCTCCCCCCCGGACACCAACTCTTTGAGTCACTCCCCTCTGGCAGGAGGCTGGGGACCATCAAGACCAAAACCTCACGCCACAAGAACAGTTTCTTCCCGTCTGCTGTCAGCCTTATCAATAAGACTATATAATAAGTTTAAAGAGAGAGAACTAACAATCTCATTCCCTCTGTCTACTCAGAGATCTCTGAAGAATAAACCCTCCAGCCTGTTATAAGAAACCCATCCTCACTGCATTAATAATAGCCAAGAAAGCAAATCTATCTAACTGAAAAACAACACTAAGCACCAAACAATGGCCAGGCCTCTTAAAAGAACATATAGCCATGGTACAAATAACATCTTAGTTCCATCCTGATGAGTTTAACAAGATGTGGGGCTCATTTTCCAAAGAAATAGATCTGCCTAATGACACTCAATGAATCCCTCCCCCAGTTCACCACACCACACCATACTACACACACACACTATACTACACACACAAACACATCCATCTGCATCCCATGTCTTTGTGTCTGTTGTGGAAGACAAGACTCATCTTTAAACTCACATGATATTGCACACATCCATGGACTTTTTTTCTGGAAACTATGTGTCACACAAATCGTACACACCTTTGTAAAATGTAAATATTTGTGTGTGTGTGTCTATATATATATATATATATATATATATATATATATATATCTGTGCGTGTGTGTGGCCTTTTGTTTACTTTAACAATGGGAAAGACGGGATGTTGCAGTGATCACATCACTGTAGTCTGCTGAAATGACAGTGAACAATAACACGCCTTAAAAACCAAATGAAACAGGCTGAGAAAGTGAAACCTGTGTCAAGGAATCCGATATACTTTAATACTCACTGTGTGGGCTATATTTAATTAGTTAAATCTTATAGGGCTTTAAAAAACCAATCGCCAACCTGATTTAAGTCTGGTGTCAGTCAGAGTGGCAGCAAGATTCTCCACCCAACAGGAGAAAGTTATTATTGTTAAGAAGATATCACAGAAAGGCTCAGGGACATATTTTGAATCCTTAAAAACAGAAACCCTCCCTTAACCAATTCCTCTATTTTCCCCTTTGTGCTGTTTTTATTTGATCTGACAGCAGCAGAATTGGTCTATACAGAGAGGTACCCTCAGTTGTTCAGGTTCAAGGGAAACTTCAAAGTAGTGTCTCACACAGATAAAATGTGACTTTGCTACATTTTCTTTCCTGGACGCAATTTTATCCTGAATTTTATTATTATTTTTCCAAACTCATTACGAGTATTCTTGCACATGATTTTGATTTTTCCAAAGCAAATGCCAGCTTTAAGGCCTTGCAAAACATAAAATCTCTCTCAAATTTGTTGAGGTAAAATTTTCTGAATTAATTTGTGTTCATATGTCCAAAAAAAGTGTCAATATTGTGAATAAAGAATCATGCCAAACTCTGCAGTAGCCAGACCAAGTTCTCTCATCTATGACAAGTAAATTATATTTTCATCAGGCTCCTCACCAAGCACATAAATGTTATGCTCTTCAAATCCCTCTTCACAGAAGTCACTTCTGATTATGTACTCCAGCGTGTTGATGAATTATTGATGTGAACGCATAGCACAGCTTCTCCAGTCTGGATTAAGTGCTTGTTTATTTGAAATCTCCAAGAGTCTATATCATGGAGTGTGTGCGATATTCTTTCATAGTAATTTTTGCTAATGGTTGTTGTGTTCTGATGAAATGAAAACTTTACTTTGTAATCACTGCAAACACAGTAGCAAATATGCATTTCAAGGACTTTTTGTTTTGTTTTGTTTTTTGGATGTATTTTTCCATGAGTGAAAAAAGACTTTGTTATGGCTGCATGAAGCAGAGGAAGAATGATCTTTATGAAATACACAGCTGATCCAAATTTCTACAGCAAGAGATCTGATGAGAATAAGGAGAAAAGATTATATTTTCCCAAACTTATATTTTCATTGGCTCCATGTTAAAATCTGAATAGAATTTAAAATCCCTCTCCTTTCATACAGACCCCTAATAGCTAAGATCTCTGAAAGATCTTATTTTCCTAACAGAGACATCTCACTTTCAGACTCTCAGACAGCATGCTTTACACAAACAGCCCTTACCTGCAACATTGGGAAAAACTGAAACCCTTTACCTCAAGGCTGCAGGGCCAGATGGCGTCAACAACTGCATAACACTTATGTAGGATTACACGGTACCTCTTCAAACTTAGCCTGAGCCAAAAGAAGGTTTCAGCCCTGTGGAAGACATCATGCCTTGATCCAGTGGCTGAAAAAACTCTACCTGTCCCTTCCTAGTTCAGTTCACATATTGCACTACAACTGAAGCTTACCCACTTGCTTCAGGGAGTACATTCTCATTTGAACAAAAGAGGTAGCACTTTGAGGATCATCTTTGATTTCTTTTAACACAATTCAGCTTGCACTGCTGAAGATACTCCAGAAACACAAGTGAATGCCTCCACGATTGTCTGATTTCAGTGTCAAAGAGCTAAAGCACAGTAAGGATGAGAGTTCAGTCCTCTGAGGTGTACTCTGTAAACTTCAGACTTCCATTACAACTATCTACATCTACGTCCTGTCATCAACAGACATGGACATGCATAAATGTTTTACGGGGATCTTGCTCCAACCTGAAAATGAGATACCATGCCATCATCTCTCATCACATATATTCTTGTATCAACAGTACAATCATTTAAGTGACCACAAATCAATTCTAAATTTGCAACATGAAAATATGAATGAAATAATAATAAAGAAGCAAATTCTTTAAGCTAAGACGTTATTGCACATAGAAATTCTGGAAACTATTTTAAGCACCAATGCAGCCAATCGTTTTGACTGTAAAAGGTGTCTGTCTGTACACCCATCACATTGTTCCAACATATTTCAATGGTTCTTCATTTCCTTACTTGCTATCAGCATCAGATGCTATGAAAAGCGTACGGTCTTTTAGAAAATCGCAATATTCAAACTACTTCAAACTTTAAAAACAGTTTTAAGACATTTATATATTGGGAAACTTAAAAAATATTGAATGGTCGTGCTTCAATTTTATTCCATCTATTTTACTATTTCTCTATGCAGTCTTACTCCCACAGGAAAACATTCACTTTAAGTTAAAGATTTTGCAATACTATGTAAAATTATTTTCAATACTATAAACAGACACAATGTATTTTTTATCACTGACAGTAAGATTTGATTTTAGTAATTAGTCCATATCTAACATAAAAATGTTCCTGAAAAAAAGTCCTATATCATTTTAAATGAATGATGGTTGACATTTTTCTCATAATACTTCACCTGTTGGTCTGAATTCAGCTCTTTAGAGACACCCCGGCCTTCGCTGTTTCACTCAGCTCTACAGTTTTAACCTCTTTTGAAAAAGACATTGTAGCCTGCAAGCACACCTATTTTACACTCCATCAAAACATGATTTAAACCACATTTCTCTTAGACTGAACATCAGAAAATGTTCATATCATGAAGATGAACACGTTGACTTCCATCAGCTACCCCACATCTGCACGCTGAATAAAATTTTCCCACAAGCTTAAAATAAAGCATGTTCAAGATTATTCATAGTTGCTCATGGCTCAATTTAGAAGAGCTCTTCATCACACATACACACTGTCAATAATGTTATACTTTGTTGTCAATAATGTTGTAAAATCTATTTGACAGTAACTGGCTTCAGCTGGGTGTTAGGTTGGTTCATGTGTTAGCATCAAGGTTTATCAAAGGCAATATTGCACAATGTGATGTAGACAACACAACGTGCTGCAGGATGCGCATAAAATAGCATATAAATGTTCTCCTCTCTCCAGATGCAGCTCAGGCAAAGAGGGCAGATGAGCTGTTGCCCAGGTAACAATAGCCCATGCCTGTGTATGTCCTTGCCTCCAGAAATACTGAGATGACTCGACTGTTGTAGGGTGTGACAGAGACTAGTAGACCAGTTTTTTTTTTAGTTTTTTTTTTCATAACAAAATAGAAACTATATACAAGGGTAATGTTACATACATAAGCACAAGGAATGGAAGTAATAATAATAAAGGGATAAATATGGTACAAAATCAAGATAAATCAGTGGTGCTGCAGTGAGGTAATGGATGTACAGAGTGAAACTAAACACTGCAGGAGTTTACAAAGAACAACTAAAAGAAAAAAGAAGGTTGCATGAAGTGCAGCTTTAAGTGTACAATAAAAAAATATAGAGAGGCTGTCAGATGTCAAATACAGTGGTACCGCTACTTACGAATGTCTTTACAAATGAAATTTTCAGGTTACGACACGTCTCAACAGGAAAATATTGCCTCTTGTTACAAGAGGGACCTGATCAGCCACTTTGTGGATTGGTGTGGGGAGAACCACCTGCAGCTGAACGTGACTAAGACGAGGGAGATGGTGGTGGACTTCAGGAGGAACAAGCCCCCACCTTCCCCTGTCAGCATCAGTGGGAGGGATGTTGAGCTAGTGGACACATACAAGTACCTTGGTGTGACACTAGACAACAAACTGGACTGGTCTGCCAACACTGAGGTTGCCTACAAGAAGGTCCAGAGCCGACTCTACTTCCTGAGGAGGCTCAGGTCCTTCAATGTGTGCAACAAAATGCTGCAGATGTTTTATCGGTCTGTTGTGGCGAACGTCCTCTTCTTTGCTGTGGTGTCTTGGGGGGCAGGCATCAGGGCTAAGGACGCCAACAGACTGAATAAACTCATCAAAGAAGCTGAGTCTGCTGTTGGCTCTAAACTGGTCCCACTGGAGGAGGTGGTGAAAGAGAGGATGCTAACAAAACTGCTGGCAATCCTTGACAACCTCTCTCATCCCCTCCACAAAATCCTGGACAAGTTGAAGAGCAGCTTCAGCGGCAGACTCCTTCAACCCCGCTGCTCAAAGGAACGACACAGGAGGTCATTCCTTCCTAGTGCAATTAAAATCTATAACTCCTGGTTGTCAGGGAATAATCGCTGCTGATTACTTCTGCCACTGCCTTCTGTTAATGCCGCATTATCACTTATTACATTATTACAGTTTTATTATTACAGTTTTATTATTACTGGTTTTGCACACTGTTTTTGTCTGTTTTGCACACTGTTTTTGTCTACTTACTTTTTATTTAGTGTCTTGTTTCGCACACTGTTTTTAGTCTATTTATTGTTCTGTTTCTGCACACTGTTTTTTGTCTATTTATTGCCTATTTAATGTCTATTTAATGTCCTGTCTATTTATGTATATTTTTGTATCTGCTGCAACGAGCCAATTTCCCCTCGGGGATTATTAAAGTATTTTCAATTCAATTCAATTCAGATTTCAGGATACGAAATACATTACGTGTTGCTACTCGCAGCTCCCAGAGTTTTCCGAACATAAACATACTTGTAGCTGCTCTGCCATTGGCTATCAGCTAGCATCTTCCTGGCATCCCATTGACATTTTAGGAAAATTCTAATCAATTTTCGGAATTCATTGAAAAGATTCACCCAGAAAAAGTGCTCACTAGTTGGGCTATTGCTCATTATGATGATGTTTGCTTTGCACATTTTCCAAAGATAGTTAAAAGCTGACTAAAGCAAATGTCCTTGGATCGATTCTTTATAAAACATCAGGCTAAAACCAATGCTGAGAGAGAACATGAACCAAAGAAGGCAAAAGGTGATGATGATAGCAGTTAAAAGGTAAATGAACATAATTTTTATACTTTACTTTATTCTTTGTTTTTTATTATGTACAATTCTCATTTTATGTTTATTGTGCAGTAATCTAACGGTAACCCCAGCAATGGACCCAGGGGATGCCTCTACGTCCCATTGGCTGCCCGCCCTCAGGTCCTCCTGGACTCATTCCTCACGCCTCTTCTGTAATCCTGGTATCAAACGCACACTTCAGCTCTTAAATAGACATTTCTGGTGGCCATCAATGTCCAAGGATACTCATGATTTTGTGTTAGCCTGCTCTGTCTGTGCCAGGGGAAAACCCTCTTTCCAGTCTCCCTCAGGTCTCCTGCAACCTCTACCTGTTCCCACGTGGCCCTGGTCTCATATCACCTTGGACTTCATCACTGGATTGCCACCTTCTGAGGGCCACTCTGTCAGCCTCACCGTAGTTATCGCTTCTCCAAAGCTGCGCATTTCATCCCTCTCCCCAAGCTGCCACAACCCGCAGGTCTCCACTGCGCAGGGACGAACTCCATTTGAGGTGTCCCTTGGGTACCAGCCTCTGCTCTTCCTGACAGACGAGGAGGACCTGGCAGTGCCATCGGTGCACCTACATATGAAGAGGTGTCGGAAAGTTTGAAGGGAGACCTGGGCTGCTCTCCTTCGCACGCAGGAACGGAACCAGCGCACCACCGATCACCACCGAGTTCTGGCTCCTGCCTACTCCATAGGTCAGTTTGGCTATCCACCCGTCCTGTTCCCCTCTGGACCGAATACCGGAAACTTTCACCCAAATACATCATCCCTTTTACCATCTCTGGGATCATCAATCCGGCGGCGGTGAGGCTCTCACCTCCAACCTCCATGAAGATCCACCCTGTGTTCCATGTGTCCCTGCTGAAGCCCATGTCCACCAGTCCACTGAGTCCTCCAGCCGTTTCCCCCCCCATCTCACTGATGACCATCTGGCCTTCACCGTCCGTCACATCCTTGACGCCCACCGCCGGGGTTGGGGCCTGCAACACCTCGTGGACTGGAAGGGGTACGCTGGTGGTGCTGTCGGGAGGCGCCCGTTGGGGGGGGGTACTGTCATGCGGTCCTCCTGTCCCTTTGGCGCCCTCCACTGTCTCCTTCACATACCCACAGTCTTTTGTTTGCCCTGCTTTCCCTCTCCTCCACAGCTGAGACCCATCTCCAGTCATCCACACCCTTCATAAACCGGACTCATTCAGCCACTCGGCGAAAGTCCGACAAAGCTCCTCGTGTGGTATTAACCCCACTTCTTCAAACCTTTTTGACTTTTACTAACGTAACTCTCTTCTCCAGTACTGCTTCCCCCCATCTGCCCGTCCCGGATCCTGCCTGTGTGAACCTGCCCTTGGTTGATGTCCCTGTCCTCCAGAACCCTTTCCCTGAAAACCTGCCTCTAATCAATGCTAACTGTTCCAGGAACCCTTTTCTGAATAAACCCTTTTGTGTGTCTCCTCTGAGCCATGACAGTAACATGGGGTTATTAGGAGGCTGGAGTGCTGATTAGGCCTGTTTTTATTATCCAGTCTATCAGTAAATTATACTTCTCTGCTCGTTTTACCTCCAAAAACACTACTTAAAAGGTACAAAAAGCATCATCTCTATTGTTTGACCTCTGTTGATTGTATTTTCTTTAGTTTTGTCCAAGAACCAAAGCTGCATGGTAAATATTAAAAAAACAAAATACCAAGTCAACATCAGAAAGTCAACCCCCTTCTAATGGATAAGAAATAAGCATGACTTAGCATTAAGTAGCTCATGCAGACAACTGTGATAAAAGGAGAGAAAAATGATCACATATTAGCTTGCAAAAAGCCCATGTTGCGTGTATTTGTTTTCTAGAAATGATCAACTTACTGGTATTTGCCTGGAGACTGGGCATTTTATTATTTGATTGGGGATATAAATATTTTCTAATAAATCATGTGTTCTTTTTGTGCACCTTCAAATGTTACTTGGTGAAATTGTCAATAATGATTTTATCATTATTCTTCCACATCATGCCTTGTTAATCTCTCCTACACTATGCTGAGTTTTAAGGTTGTCAGTATAATAAATCTAACATAATGTGGCCTTGCAGCTTTGCCTTAATGTGGGAGGATTTTTATAAAACCCCACTCACATGAAATTGCCAGGAAGGAAGAGCCTGACTGATGTTAGAGCTTGGTTAAGGGTTTAGTGAGGAGGTTTCAGTCAATATAGAGACCAAGCCCAATTAAATGCACAGAAAAATTATACTGGAACTGATTGCATCTCCAGCACAGCTCCACACTCAACAAAGGTGGCACTGATCAAGAGACAGCCCCTCAAAATGGACAACATTAAGACCACAGAAAGACACTAGAACTCTTTTCATCAGTTTTGAGCCATACTCATTCATCTGAAATATGGATAAACAGATCTAGAGATTTCCATAAAAGTATTAGCAATATTCAAGTATATGTGGTTTATCATATTCCATTCACTTATATAAACATGGTATTAATCTTTGAGTAACACCAGCATCAAAGAGCTTATTTCCTCCCACCTCGATTGTCAAAACTAATGAGCAACTGCTTCATTTACTGCTGAATAAAATGGAGTACAGCTACTTAAAACCTATCCTTTTTACAAAAGACATTTTTATTTTCAGTTCTGCAATTTCATGCACTGCTGGAATGTTCTTGCTTACAACCCTTTGGCCCACTGTTCCAAGCTGATGGATATTCCTCCCCTCCTGCTGTATTTTCACTGCTGTGAACTGATTTGACAAGACATCTTTGTAAATGGGAGTTAAGCTTGACTTGGGTGACCTAATGAGGAACAATATGTTGCCAGAGCTGTTGCTCTTCTTATTAAGCTATGTGATGTGGAACCTAATGGTCCCTCATTAGAATTCCCTCTTCTGCATGTATTATATAGGAAATATGAAGAATGCATGAATTACACACCTTCATTAAGCCATTTGCCTACATAAATGCTTTAATTGTGTCTGAGTAAGAGAAAGCACTGTCAAAAGGCTGTGGGTAATTTGTGGTTGTGTAGATTATGTACTGATAAGCAATTAAGTGTGAGAAGAGCTAGAAGAGCTCATTCTCAATAGGAACTAGAAAAGCACTCGGAGAGCGCAGACCTCCGCCAAGCGCAACAATCCCCCCTTTCAACAAAAATCTCAACAAAAAATAAAATCTTTCCTTTTCACATACTATAACATCATCTAGAAATAAACCTTTTTGTGGATGGAAGTGTCCAGTTTGAAACCATATAAGTTAACAGCATATATGGTTTGATTCCAGCAACATTATTATCAACTTTTCTTGAACTTTAGCCATCAGTATCTTTGTGTTGGACGTGAAGACAGGAACAACATGAAGGATCATGAAGTGAGTGTATATGTTGTGATGGACTGATTGATAGTGGCTTTTATCAAGCCATAATAAAGGTTGTAGCTGAAGTCTGGTTTTGGAGTTGGAGTTTCTGTTTTGTTGGAACTATCTCTACATTTGTTTCAAAGGTAGGGTGGGAGATGTTTGAAAAAACGGTTCCAGCAATCCAACACAAGGAAGATTTTGAAAATATACACTCCCTCCCTCCTCCCAAAGGCTCCGCCTCCTCCTCTTCAGCTCACCCCTCGAAACCACGCCTTCACACGATTCACGACTACATGGGGGTGGGTGGGGGCAGCGCATATTTGATGGACGTATTAGGCAACCAATAAATGTAAAGATGATCAGTACGTTGATTGGTCATTTTTTCTCTGATTACACCCTCTAGACCGCACCAAAACGTTTCGTTTTTTTTTTTTTTTTTGCAAACATTTTATTTCAGTGGGTGCAATAGGAATGTGAAAAGATTTTCAGGCAATATTGTAAAAAATGCTGAAAAAAAAAGATCCTCCCACCCTACCTTTATTTTGGTAAAAATAACTATCACATTCTAACTTTCTGGTTTTCAGAAACATTAAAATATTTTTAAGGTAAGTCAGAGGAGGGAAAAAAACACACTATTATTATGGAATCACCCTGCAATTTGCAAATCTAAAACAAACACCTGCATCAGATAATTAGTTTTTCCAGTTTGATGAGATGGAACTTTTATTTGGTGCCATTCCAATGAAATGTATGTAGATGACAACCGGCAAAAACATGTGCATTTCCATAAGTATTGGTGATATGTCACTGAAATCTGGACACTTATTCGATATTTGTATATTATTATAGTCTATATCCTGCTAATTTGTCCTATACTTATTCATCACTATGTATATATTGTTCAATAATTTGTCTTTAAATTGTACAGTTGTATATTATTATAGTCTATATCATGCTAAATTATCCAATAGCAATGGCTTACTACTGCCCTTAATGTTCATTCTGTATATCATAGTGTATATTCTGTATATACTGCACTTTCGGCTCTTGCACTTCCGATTAGATACAAAACTGCATTTCGTTACGCTGTATTTATACATGT
Source organism: Hirundichthys speculiger (assembly GCA_018398805.1). Lineage (NCBI taxonomy): Eukaryota > Metazoa > Chordata > Actinopteri > Beloniformes > Exocoetidae > Hirundichthys > Hirundichthys speculiger. Next base: position 19,402 of record JAGFBZ010000323.1, read on the forward strand.
AATGACAATAAAGTTGAATCTAATCTAATCTAATCTAATATTCTAGAATATATATTCTATATTCACATATTCTATGAGTTGAAAGGATGTTTGGTGATGAAGACATTGTTTTTCAGGATGATAATGTATCTTGATAACGTATCTGATATTGTTATTTATTCACTGTATGAGCACTAGACAGCCAGCTCAGAGTGGTGAAAGTAGCATTGAAAGCTCACTATTGATATGTGGTTAAAACAACTGACAACCAATACTGAAGAGATTTAGGAGACAGCATGAAGTACAACATCTGTAAATCATTTGCATTATACCAAAAGAAGGAAAAACAGGTCTGAGCACTCACCAGGTGTGACGTCATGGTGAATCCATGTATACTAGTACAACAAAAAAACGACACACAAAATAAAAGCTGAATATTTATCACTTATTTTTCTATGTAAATAATCAATCATGTAATACACTGCTGCAATATAACTTCCCTTTGTGGATTAATAAAGCATCACTGTATTGTATTGTATAATGCATTTTGGACAATCCCCAGTTTGTTTCAGTCAAATCAAACTTAATTTATATAGCAATTTTAGTACAGGAAAATGCAGTAACATCCATCCATTTGCCCACCCCCTTCCCCTCCAATCCTAAACCCTGTGCGTAATCAAGCATAAAAAGAAATAAACATAGAAATGTCCTCAAATTCATCTGTCTCTGATGTACCTCCCTTTTGATGCTGGAGGTCTGAAGTCTCCAAATCTTTATTGGTACTACCTAGCAACACAGCTGAGATCTATAATGTTTGATTTTTCTGGCAGATCATCCATCAAGGCTGCATACAGAATCATGCTCTGATAAGATGGCGCTGCGAACATATTTGCACTCAGCTGGGTTCACGTAGCTAAGGAAAAACACCAGCCATCCTATCGTTCTTAACATGATTCACAGTTTACTCCCATCTGGGGCAATCTCTCATTTACACCAGGTACGTTGGGATGCAGGATTTCAAGTCTGGGAGTAGGTAAAATAGGTGACCGTTTTTTAGAAGAGGTCCTGATGACTTCTGAAGAAATTTCTTTAAGGTGTGATATTCCAAGAAAACACCTCTTTAAATATCTGCAAGTGCGACATTTTATTTCTTCAATGCAAAATCAGTCGCTGAAGATCCCTGCACCTTTACCCCTAGAAGAACTTCTTATAAAGGAACAAGAGTTTAATTTCAACAATATATAACTGTCTCACTTCTGGTTCTAATGAAATGTCAATACACAAACTTAACATGTGGAGGACAGACTAAGAAGAGAACATTTCAGTCGATGACTGGAAATTAACCTGTGAGAATTTTCAGAAACAAACTGCAAACACCAGCTTTCAGAGTTACCACTAAGTGCGACAGTGGTGATGTACTCCTGAATATATTTGTGGTTAAGGGGTTGTTCCAGCAAAATGTAATAGATTATGCAAATAAGCTGTATGTACACTCAAAAATCAATAAAGACATTGTTTAAAAAAAAAGAAAGAAAAATAAGGATAAAACTAGAAAAGCACTCGGAGAGTGCAGACCTCTGCCAAGCGCAACAATTATCGAAAGTTTGAAAGTGATCCAGAATTTCTTCCGGATCACACCCACAATGAAATCAGTTCTTTCTTTTCACATTTCCGACAGCTCCTGAAAATTTCATCAAAACCATCCATAACTTTTTGAGTTATCTTGAACACAGACAAACAGACTGATAAACAGATAAAAGCCGGCAAAAACTTAACGTTCTTGGTGGAGGTAATGACTGGGCACTGAGGAACTAGAGATGGAAAACTATCAGAGAATCATAGGAAGCTGTCTGCATCAGGAGGCGGCTACATCTAGGAGCCTCACTGCCTGGCAGGGAGCCACAACTCAACCTCAGGCACGGCAAAGTGCCAAATACCACCACTGTAGGGTGGATGCATGCAGCCCACTACTGCCTATGGGAGAGAGGACATTGGGCCAGGACCAAAGCAACCAGAGCCAGCAGTCACCCCTGATCAAAGGTTATAATAGTTTTGGATTTTCCATTAGTTTTAGTTTTTATTTAGTTTTTAGTTTAGTTTTTCTAAATTCAGTTAATTTTAATTTGTTTTTAGAGCAGTTTTGCTGGTTTTTATTCGTTTTTGTTTTGAAATACTTAGTTTTAGTTTAGTTTTTATTAGTTTCAGTGTTAGTTTTAGTTTTATTTTGTAAATTAGGGTTGTAATTTTGGTTGGAGTGAAGCACTGAACTTTTTGAAGGCTATCGAATCACAAAGTCGTGTTTACATTCCGGTCTCAATAAACATATTTATCAATGCATCTTCCTGCTTGTGGTGTTCCTGCGTATTTACTGACCAGCAGCTATCTGGTCTCCGGTGGAAACAGTCCATTATAGTTGCTGTTTTCTCCCGTTTCTTCCCAACGCTGACTGGCCTGCAGCTGTAGCTTCTCTTTCCAGGGGGCTAGCTTAGGCTAGCTTATCCAGGTAGTCTTGGTTAGCCTTCTTTCCAGGGGGCTAGCTTAGGTTAGCTTATCCAGGTAGTCTTGGTTAGCCTTCCTGTGTGAGCTTTTCAAATGGACTTTCAGATTTGTGGGTTTTTTTCCCCTTGAGAAGTATTCCACACATTGTATCACCTGCTTCTACAACAAGGCACTTATTTTTATCGTTAACACAGTCATAGTCAAAGAAATCCCAAATAGGACTGTGCCGCTTTCTTCCAACTTTTGCCGCAGCCATCACTGCTCGGGGGTCATATTCTGGGTCTCCGTAAAGCGCCTAAAGACAATTGACATTGTAACAGACGCTATACAAATAAAATTGAATTGAAAATTGAAATTGAATTGAACTGCTGATCGCTTCTTTTTTTTTTTGCGGTTGTTGTTGTACGGCGGAGCGAAGTTAATAAATTTCAAACGTTTGAGAAAAAAATGAAAACGAAATAAATTCTTGATATTATTATAGTTAATTTTAGTTCGTTTTATAAACACATAATTCAGTTTCAGTTAGTTATCGTTTTTTTTAAAAAACTCTCATTTTTATTTTATTTCAGTTAACGAAAATGTTTTTTTCAATTCTAGTTTTCGTTATTTTGTTCGTTTTTGTTAACGATAATAACCTTGCCCAGATGCAGATGAAACACTGGAGTTAAAAAACTAAAAACCAGCTAAAAATGAGTAAAATCAAAAAACTAAAGTAAAATAAAATATTAAATGTTAAAATGTGAGATAAATAGATAAAATATATATATTTTTTAATTCATAAGTAAACAGAGTAAAACTAGAAAAGCACTTTGAGAGCGCAGACCTCCGTCAATCGCAACAATTCCTCCATATAGTGATTTACAGATTGCAATAAAATCCGCCTTCTGGATCAGATCCACATCAGCCGCTGAAATTTGATAGAGGTTCCCATTGTCAATCCCTGAGTCAAATTTCATGAGTTTTGGGCAGAATTATCGGAGATATTGAGTAACAAAATTTTCGGCCCCATTGACCACAATGTTATCGAAAATTTGAAAGTGATCCAGAATCCAGGATTTCTTCCAGATCACACCCAAAATTAAATCAGTTCTTCCTTTTCACATTTCCGACAACTTCTGAAAATTTCATCAAAATCCATCTATAGCATTTTGAGTTAACTTGAACACAGACAAAAAGGCAAAGAAACAGACAGACAAACAGATAAACGGCGGCAAAACATAACCTCCTTGGCGGAGGTAATAAATAAGAAGTACAAACATGCTGAAGAAGGGGGAACTACTTAAAAGCCAAATTAAAAAGGTGAGTCTTGAGCCTGCTTTTAAAAATATCAACATTCAATGCAGCCCTCAGGTTCTGATCCATAAACATGGGCTGTAATGATGGAAGGCTGCCTCACTGTGGGTTCTTGTATTAACAATGGGATTAATTAAGAGCTCGATGCCAGCGGAAAGGTTCGTGGGGTAAAAGCAAATCAGCTTTTTTTTTATTAGAAAAAAAAGATCAGCAAAATAGAAGGCACAATAGCTTTAAGACTTTTAAAAACAATTAAAAGAATCTTAAAATCAATCCTAAAAGGCACAGGGAGCCAATGCAATGATTTTAAACATGGTGTAATGAGAGCCTGCCTTCCCCTCGACACGAGCAACTGAGTTCTGCAGAAGCTGAAGGCGTGAAATGGTTTTTTTTTTTTAAGACCAGAAACCAGGGCATTACAGTCGTCAATGTGACTCGAGATTAAAATGTGCATGAGCATCTCTTTGTGGGTCCAAGAAATAAAGTGGAAAGAAAGTTCAGGACTATAGTGGCTATATTATTAACATGACAAAAATCTGTTTTAACTAAACGCCTAACGCTTCGATTAAAACTTATATCAGAGTCAGAAATGCCACCCAGGTTTTTCACTTGATCAGATAAAGGCAATGCATGTAATTTTGACAAATGTTTCTCTCTGTTAGGCTTAGGACTGAGAACCCAAACTTCAGTTTTGTCCGGATTCAGTTCAATTAAATTCAGTTCAATTTACTTTTATTAATGTAGCACCATTCAAGCACAAGTTTAACTCAAAGTGCTTCACAGAATGAAACAAAACATATAACAACAACAGATGAATAATAAAAGTAAACCATACCGTACCGTCTTCTTCCGCTTATCCGAGGTCGGGCCGTGGGGGCAGCAGCCGGAGTAAGGAAGCCCAGACCCCCCTCTCCCCGGCCACTTCTTCCAGCTCCTCTGGGGGGATCCCGAGGCGTTCCCAGGCCAGCCGAGAGACATAGTCCCTCCAGTGTGTCCTGGGTCTTTCCCGGGGTCTCCTCCCAGTGGGACGTGCCCGGAACACCTCACCAGGGAGGCGTCCAGGAGGCATCCTAACCAGATGCCCGAGCCACCTCATCTGGCTCCTCTCGATGCGGAGGAGCAGCGGTTCTACTCTGAGCCCCTCCCGGATGACCGAGCTTCTCACCATATCTCTAAGGGAGAGCCCGGCCACCCTGCGAAGGAAGCTCATTTCAGCCACTTGTATCCGCGATCTTCTTCTTTCGGTCACTACCCAAGGCTCATGACCATAGGTGAGGGTAGGAATGTAGATCGGCCAGTAAATCGAGAGCTTCCCCTTCCAACTCAGCTCCTTCTTCACCACAACAGACCAGCTCAGCACCCGCATCACTGCGGATGCCGCACCAATCCGTCTGTCGATCTCCTGCTCCATCCTTCCCTCACTCGTGAACAAGATCCTAAGATACTTAAACTCCTCCACTTGGGGAAGGACCCCATCCCCATCCCGGAGAGGGCACTCCACCCTTTTCCGGCTGAGGACCATGGTCTCGGATTTGGAGGCGCTGATTCTCATCCCAGCCGCTTCACAACTGGCTGCGAATCGCTCCAGCGAGAGTTGCAGATCACAGCTCGATGAAGCCAACAGAACCACATCATCTGCAAATAGCAGAGACCCAATCCTGAGGCCACCGAACCGGATCCCCTCAACACCTCGACTGCACCTAGAAATTCTGTCCATAAAAGTAATGAACAGAATCGGTGAGAAAGGGCAGCCTTGGCAGAGTCCAACCCTCACTGGAAACGAATCCGACTTACTGCCGGCAATGTGGACCAAACTCTGGCACCGATCGTACAGGGATCGGACAGCCCATACAAGGGAGTCCGGCACCCCATACTCCCGAAGCACCCCCCACAGGAATCCCCGGGGAACACGGTCGAATGCCTTCTCCAAGTCCACAAAACACATGTAGACTGGTTGGGCGAACTCCCAAGCCCCCTCCAAGACCCTGAAGAGGGTGTAGAGCTGGTCCACCGTTCCACGGCCGGGACAAAAACCACACTGCTCCTCCTCAATCCGAGATTTGACTATCTGACAGACCCTCCTCTCCAGGACCCCTGAATAGACCTTCCCAGGGAGGCTGAGGAGTATGATCCCCCTGTAGTTGGAACACACCCTCTGGTCCCCCTTTTTAAAGAGGGGGACCACCACCCCAGTCTGCCAATCCAGCGGTACTGACCCCGACGTCCACGCAATGCTGCAGAGGCGTGTCAACCAAGACAGCCCCTCAGCATCCAGAGCCTTGAGGAACTCCGGGTGGATCTCATCCACACCCGGGGCCCTGCCACCGAGGAGCTTTTTGACCACCTCGGCAACCTCAGCCCCAGAGATAGGAGAGTCCACCCCTGAGTCCCCAGACTCTGCTTCCTCACTGGAAGACGTGTCGGCGGGATTGAGGAGGTCTTCGAAGTATTCCCTCCACCGATCCACAACGTCCCGAGTTGAGGTCAGCAGCTCCCCATCCCCACTGTATACAGTGTTGACGGAGCACTGCTTCCCCCTCCTGAGACGCCGGATGGTAGACCAGAATTTCCTCGAAGCCGTTCGGAAGTCGTTCTCCATGGCCTCTCCAAACTCCTCCCATGAGTTTTTGCCTCAGCAACCGCCAAAGCTGTGTCCCACTTAGCCTGCCAATACCTGTCAGCTGCCTCCAGAGTCCCACATGCCAAAAAGGCCTGATAGGCCTCCCTCTTCAGCTTGACGGCATCCCTCACTGCTGGTGTCCACCAACGAGTTCTGGGATTGCCGCCGCGACAGGCACCAACGACCTTACGGCCACAGCTCCGGTCGGCCGCCTCAACAATAGAGGCCCGGAACATAGCCCACTCGGACTCAATGTCCCCTGCCTCACTCGGAACATGATCGAAGTTCTGCCGGAGGTGTGAGTTAAAGCTCCTTCTGACAGGAGACTCTGCCAGACCTTCCCAGCAGACCCTCACAACACGTTTGGGCAGGTCTGACCGGCATCCTCCCCCACCATCTGAGCCAACCCACCACCAGGTGGTGATCAGTTGACAGCTCCGCCCCTCTCTTCGCCCGAGTGTTCAAGACATGCGGCCGCAAGTCCGATGATATGATTATGAAATTGATCATCGAACTGCGGCCTAGAGTGTCCTGGTGCCAAGTGCACATGTGGACACTCTTATGCTTGAACATGGTGCTCGTTATGGACAGTCCATGGGGAGCACAGAAGTCCAACAACGAAACACCACTATGGTTCAGATCAGGGGGGCCCTGCCTCCCAACCACACCCCTCCAGGTCTCACTGTCGTTGCCCACATGAGCATTGAAGTCCCCCAGCAGAACGAGGGAGTCCCCAGATGGAACATTCTCCAGTACTCCATCCAAGGACTCCAAAAAGGGTGGGTACTCTGAACTGCTATTTGGTGCGTAAGCACAAACAACAGTCAGGACCCGTCCCCCCACCCGGAGGCGGAGAGAGGCTACCCTTTCGTCCACCGGGGTAAACCCCAATGTACAGGCGCCAAGTCGGGGGGGCAATAAGTATGCCCACACCAGCTCGGCGCCTCTCACCCGGAGCAACTCCAGAGTGGAAAAGAGTCCAACCCCTCTCGAGGATACAGGTTCCAGAGCCCAAGCCGTGTGTCGAGGTGAGTCCAACTATATCTAGCTGGAACCGCTCGACCTCACACACCAGCTCAGGCTCCTTCCCCGCCAGAGAGGTGACATTCCACGTCCCTAGAGCTAGCTTATGCAGCCGAGGATCACACCGCCAGGGTCCCCGCATCCGGCCACCGCCCAGCTCACTACGCACCCGACCTCTATGGCCCCTCCTGCAGGTGGTGAGTCCACGGGAGTGGGGCCCCATGTTTCCCTTTCGGGCTGAGCCCGGCCGGGCCCCATGGGCAAAGGCCCAGCCACCAGGCGCTCGTCTCCGAGCCCCACCTCCAGGCCTGGCTCCAGAGGGGGGCCCCAGTGACCCGCGTCCGGGCAAGGGAAACCTTGGTCCACTGTTTTTGTCCATCATAAAGGTCCAATAAAAGTAAACACGAGTTAAAAACAATGACAAAATTTCGGTGTTACTAGAATTTAGGATCAGAAAATTATGTGTCATCCACACTTATATATCTCTGAAACAGGCCTCTAGCTTCAGAACTGTATTAATGTGATGGAGCATCATAGATAAATACAGCTGAGTGTTGTGAAAGTTAATGTCATGATTTCTCAGGATGTTACCTAAAGGAAGCATGTAAAGAGTGAACAAAATTGGTCCAAGTCCAGAACCCTGTGGAACACCTATAGTTATTAAAAACATTAGGATGTCTGTGTTTATTAAAATCAGAGTTAATAAAGTGGTCAATATTGGAAAAGAGAATTCTGGGGTTGTTTCTGTTATCAGTATTTAGTCTTGTTCCTTGCCTGTTGGACTGCAACACTGTAAATTTCAAGTTGTTCTTGTAGAATTTTATCATTTATAGACAGCTTGTCTTTCCTCTATTTTCTTTCAGCCATCCTGCAATTTATTTTTTAGTTGTCTAATTCCATTGTTTCTCCAAGGGGGTGTAGGTTAGTTTTTTCCCTTTTTTGTTATCAGGGGAGCTACTGAGTCCAAGCCTGACTTAAGTTTGCTGTTAAAACTGTCAATCATAAAATCACAGGAAGCAGGTGAAATGATTCTTGTTGCAGACTTCAATAAAATTTGCAGCCACTTCTGGAGTCAGATAGTGTTTCCTCACTGTTTGCACTGAGGTCTCCTGTTGCATAAAACCAGTGATGTTAAAACATGGTGGTCAGATACAGCGAAGCCATGACTGATGACAAGATCCAGTGTGTCTTCTGTTGTGAGTTGGTTCAATGATATGGTTAAAATCCATGGAGTTGAGCAGGTTGATAAAATCTTTTGCTAAGTAGTTTGACCACTCATCTCTGTGAAAACTCAAGAGAATTAATTCATAAAACCAGCACACCTTTTGGTTTGTAAACTATAATGCATAACTCAATTCAATTCAATTCAATTCAATTCAGATAGCGTCTATTACTATGCGAGTTGTCTCTAGGCGCTTTACAGAGCCCCAGAAAATTACCCCCAAGCAAATATAATTAACTAAAATTATAATATTAAATCCTGTCAAGTAAAAGAAAACTGTAGCAGGATAAAAAAAAAAAAAACCTTATGGCCAAACAGTGGCAAGTAATAAACCCCACTTTAAGAGGAAGAAACCTCAAGCAGGGCCTGGATCATAAGGTGGGACCTTCCTGCCGAAGGCCAGCCGGGTAAAGAAAGAAAAGAGCAGGGAGACAGGATAGAGAGAGGAGACCACATACATACTATATAGGACAAAATGTATAAATAAGATTGGAGATCTGCTGAAAACAAACACGGGATATTCAAAAGTAGTGAGCTGATTAAATGCAATTTGCTTAGTGGCAAGTAAGGCAGAAGAAACTGATGCAGAACCACCACCCTCCTTTCTCTTTCTAATAAAAAAGATAGAGCTAAACTTTAGTGACGCCTCAGTGAGAAGTGCCAGGGCATCCACGTCCAGCCCTGTCTCTGTTAAAAATAAGCAGTCAATGTTTTTGACCGTATCATGTATAACTATGTTACAGGGAGTGGACATTAAAGAGCGCCATATTGAGTGTTACTGGTTTACTGCCTTGTATTGTGTCCAGGGGACGTAGACAGCGTGGGACTGGTCTCCGGTGAGCAGCCTGGCCTGGGTCCGGTTCTGATGAGAGTTCTGATGGGATAAATAAGTAGTGGATGCTCTACAGTAACAGATGCTGGTGGAGGTGGACTGTCAGGGGACAGTTCTTGTGCTAAAAGTTTCGATGGCATTGTTTACATTTGTTTAATTGAACCACACAACAAAAATAACTGCAGCATGATTCATATAAATCAAACAAAACATATCAAGTCAAACATTCTCAAAGTTTCACTGCCACGCTGCAGTTAGCTCTTTGTTATTTTCCTGGAGTAGCTCACCTACTCCTATTTTCTTGTCAGGTTGTTTTTATGCTTATTAATTCTATTCTTCCTAAATTTGTGTTGTTTGTCAAATCAAACTAATTTGTCTCCGTTCCCTCCCTTTGCCTCTGTTGGCTTGTAATATCAGTTTTTGATCACACCTTCACAGGAGGGTGGTAACACCACACAGCCCACCAATCTCCTTTTGCCTCGATTTCTTTTCCGCCTTTTTATTAAAGTGTTTTGTCTCTGCAATCAAATGTCTAGATGACACATTGTTTTCCACCGACAATGCTTTTCTGAATGAGAAGCCTTTAAAGACTTTCGAACCACGGTGAGTTAGTGCAGTAACAACACCTTCTAATGTACACCACAAACAAAGTGAAGCTCAGAATCAGAAGTAACCATGTCAGCATCACCACCATAATCTCAATGCTACTGTTGTCACAACCGTTAGGATTTTCAGCACAAAGCTGAAGTCATTTTGCTAAAAGCCATTTGTTCTTAAGCTTGAAATTTGTGAGAACAATAAAATGTAGATGAAGCAGGATATTACATTGATGGGTTTGCTTCCTTCTTTGCTTTGATATTCTACTTGGCATCAAACAAATAGATTAATCAAGCTATGGTATTTTTTTTTTCAACAGAAAAAAAGTGTCATGGATTTTTTTTTTTTTTTCTGATGCAACATAAGTCTTTTTTAGTTCCCCGTGAGTGTTTTTCTGTTTTTTGATCCCTCTATGTTGGTTTGGATTACTTTTGTGGGTTTGTTTAGTTTTCTTGTTTTTTTTTTTTTTTTTTTTTTTTTTTGTAAAAATAAAGACTTTATTGTTTTGAAACTCCTGCGCCTGGCTCCTCCCTTCTGGCTCAAAACCTGACAAAAAGGACAAATACTTTTTTGCACTCAAATTATTTTTTTTTTCTTAAATCTTTTTGGAGACCCAGCATTTTACCAGATGACAGCTGGGCAAAAGGATGATATACTTCAAACTGTCACTGAGTCCCACTTCTGAGGCGTGTTGAACAAAGGTAGAATTGACGGAGGTTAAGAAGGTGCAGCTACGTCAAATCAGGTGTAATTAATCCTGGTTGTGCACGCTCACACCTTTTTTAAATAGGTCAGAGGTCAATAACAGATTTACTGTTTCAGAAATGGAGAGAACGCATGTTGCTTCCTTTTTACCAAGTGAGCAACACCTTATAGTGGAAGCACCTAATTAAATTAAAAGGAGAATATAGCTGCTATTAATTAGACAGATTGAATTCATAATAACCCTATGTATAGGCTACACTCCAAGAGACCATTTACAAAAAATAACTTCTTACTGTGGAAAATATCAATCAAACTGAAGACTGGGGCCTTTGTATAGATTGGATTTTAATTTTATGAAGATATACAGGGGTATTCCAATCTAAATCTTTCCAATACAGTCATTTTTATGCAGGTGGCAGCAATACGTACAGCTCAGAAGGCAGAGCAAGTAGTGGCTTTTGTGGAAATTATCCATGTCTCTATCAGATTATCAAAATCTGCTGTGGGGAGGGGGGGCAGGCAGGCGGTCTACACAGTTGGTAATCTGCTGTGCAGACTCTGACTGTCCCTTTAATATGCAGCAAAGCATTCAAAAAGAGTGTCAGAAGCATTATGCTGAAACTCTTCACCATTCTAATTTTATTTTCGCAGACATCGAAGAGAGCACAAAACTAGAAATATATATAATCATCAACACCAACAGTGTTTGGACTGTGGGAGGAAGCCAGAGCAAACCTATGCAAACACAGAAGGGTCCCTCTTGAGGGTCGAACCAGGAACCTTACTGCTGTGAGACAACAGTGCCGACCACCAAGCCACCGTTCTGCCCTTGTATAGGTTCTTGATGAATTAAATGTATTTTAAATAAAGTAGGCCTAGTCTGCGCAACTAATCAACACAGTGCAGTGGCTGCTTGAAATACATAGCTGAAACAAGAGAGACTGTGAGAAAGAAGAAGAGGAAGCTAAACTGCACATGAATTCATGAACATTTGACACTGATAATGTACTCAATTTTAAAAATGAATTCATTGAAAAGCTGAGAGCGCCCTTCCAAAAAAAAAAAAACACAAGTAGTCAGAACAAATTTAACTGTTAAAATGATAACATGGGTGAAAACTTGATTCATTTAATATGTGAAGGTGATTCTGAGTTAAGTTTAATAAAATTATGTTTTGGACAGGGATGGGTGGATCTATACCTTAATATTGATACCTGGATCCTGATGGTTTGGTTTTAAGGGTCGATCCTCACATAAAAGAAAATCGATACCAGGTCAAGCTTTAACCTCTAAATTCAATCATCTAATTTTCTTGCTTTTTACTCTTTTTTTTTTTAATATTTCTTTTAGATAGGAACTACTTTTCCTTCTGCTTTAGTGCTGTGTTTCACAGAAGCGACCGTGTTCAACAGCCAAACATAAACGTGAATGTGGAGTTATTTTTGACACGGTTAGTTTTTCCCCTTAGTGGCTTTGAGCAGTAGAAACGTTATCAAAGTGGACACCAGTTCCATTGCTGCTTTAGCTAACTTATTCGTCTTTTTCATATGGCTTTGCCACTGTTAATGTTTTTGGTTTTCATGTCAGGGGGTAATAGTTAATTATTTTTTCATTTTAAATGGCGAGTTGAGTTAAACTTATTGACAGTGACCACCTAGTGATAGAAGATCCATAACTCCAAAGCTGTATATAAAGAAAGTTTAAAAATGCAAAATAAATTAAAAATACAGATACATCATTGTTACAATTATATCAACTTAAATTCTTATCTGTTTGTGTTTGAGGTGAGGTAGGGATAAATTGAAAGTGTAAAAATATAAAAGATATATAGAAAAAAAAATTTTCTCTTTGTCATTTAGAAAAACTAAGTGTTGACAACTTATAGACTGACACTTTCCTCATATGTGGTTCTCTGTTAAAACCTTCTAATGTCTTCATTACATTGAGCCAACTTTAAACCTTTGAGCAAAAAGAATTGGTGGAAAACAATAAATTCTTCACTCTAACACATCTAAGAACCACATAAGCAAAATTCAGCAGTTTTGTCTGATTTTGTTAATTTTCTACAGTTGATGCACAAAGGCGAATGAAAAATGCTTTGTGTAGGTAATAAACATAAGATTTAAATATGTATATCTTAGTCATATGTTATGTCATATGAGAAGCTTAGATATTGTCCTCTGTTGCTTACAATTGTGGCCATTAGGATAATTAGTTTATTATTTATATAGATTTCAGTGTGAAACACGTGTTTAGGCATCCATATAATTCACAGTAAAGTTGCATAGCAGTGTGGTGAAAAGTCATTTTAAATGCTTCCATTTTGTGTAGCTTGTGTTTCCTCTGCTACTTAATGGCAGACAGTATTATCTAACTGGCATAATGACTCCTTTTCTTTCCCACTTGTTTCTTGCTCTATTAGGATGTAACAGTCAAGGACAAGTACAAGGAAACACCAGTGGGAAACTGACCAACCTACCTCAGGACTTCTGTCTCCTATTTGGGCCTGTTTGTGTCCTTTACCTGAATTATCCCAAGTGATTTTAGGTTTGTTCAGCAGGTGATGTTTGAATTTGTTAAAAGTAAAGTTAAGACATTGAAAAATTAGTTGGGAGTTAAAAAAATCAAATTCTGAGTAGCTCTACTGCTGCTTCACAGGAAAGGTAAAGAAAATGCTTTGTATCCAATATTTCTTTGCTTTAAATGTAGAAACGTTGCTTTTTTTCCAAGAAATTTATGAAAGTCATCAAACAAAGCAATTCAATTCAATTCAGCCTGTTTTCAGAGACACAAAGCATGACCTCCAAGCAAATATTATAAACTATACCTACCATTATTAACTCTTAAAGAAACAATGGCAAAGAAAAACCTTAAAGGCAAATAATGGCAAGGAAAAACTCCCCTTTAAGAGGGAAGAATCCTTGAGCAGGACCTGGATCATAAGGGGGAACCTTCCTGCCGAAGACCAGCCAGACACCTTTTTAAAGATTATTCTGCGGGGACATTGCTTTCTACCTTTAAAGCATTATTTTATTTTATTTACCTTGTGAAGAAAGGGTACATTTTAAAAGAACTTTCACTCCCTCTCTGCTGTGCTTCAGCACTCCTTACAAAGCCTCTCTGTTGAGAAGCTAAATCTTTCAGACAACTTACCGAAGCAACTGCAGAAGTGGCAACGAATACAATGTGGAGTATGAGCATATTTCTTTTTTTTTTCCCACTCCGACCCATTATGATTCATCGGTATGCGATGGGAAGTATTTACTGCTCTTCCGTGCAGTATTCTTATGATGAATGGAATGATATGTGATAAAGCCTTATTGTATTATATATCATCTGTCTGCGTCACAATTTATCTGCTGTCGTTTGAGTCTTAAAGCTATTACTGCTATATCTCACAGTCCTTGTCACCCCCCCCCCCCCCCCCCTCAGTTTTTGTGCTGAGTTGCTCCTGCTTTAGGCCTGAAAGATTTTCAGAAAGGTTTAGTGATACATCCAAAATTGCCTTGCATCCTAGAGTATTTCTACCTTAGGGAGGCATTTATTAAGGTTTTTTTTTTTTCAAACAAAAAGGGAGGGGACAGCAGAGGAGCACCCTTCCTCTTCACTTCTCTCCCCCTCCCACACATCTATTGTCTCTCCTCCCACGCCATCCATGCCATTACAGCGATAATAGGATTTGGAAGGCTGGATTTTTGCTGCTGCCTGAGCTGGGCCTGGCGATATCCCCGTCCATGCCACTTCCTGATTCATACTCCATTCACAGAAGCCTCAGTTAAAGACCGAGGGGAGTCGTGTGGTTTGTGGCTATTACAGCCCTCTGTGGACTGCCCAGTTTTATTCTTGGCAGTCTGAGTACAAAATAAACTAATCTGAGCTGCAGGGGATTTCTGTTTAATGGCTGCTCCGCTGCAGTTATGTTTATGGCCATTCATAATAGTGATTTTGAGACACCATCATTTTCAGAGCAGCATGCTGCCTTGAGGGTTTTGCTCTTATTTTAACAGCTGAAAAGTGGAGTGGAATTGCCAAGGTCATAAATGAAACCATGCCCCCTGTGAAGTCAGCATACACTATGGTAACCGGCGACAGCGTGACGACTGCAAACAGCAATGTGAAAGTTTTTCTTTTAACAGACTGTCCTTTCACATCTGCTAACAAAAAGGTTAGTTGAAAACCTTTCTGTTTAGCTTTTAAATGCAAACAGTACTGCAGGAAACATTGATTATGTACTGGATTAATTTATGTTTATACCTTTAGCTATTTAATTTGATTTTAATGTCCTTGTATTGATGTGCAAAGTGTCACATGACTCTTTTGGATTTGACTTAAGCTTAACATCCAATTTTTTCTCTTTCATGGACCATTAGAGACATCACTGCCTACTCAGGTTAGCGTAAGGCTTTTTTGGACAGCGAGTTATGCTTGACTGTATGTCTGTATTGTAGAGCTTGACAACGATTCCCAAAGTGCATGTCATGACTCGCATGATCTTACATGCACACATAGCCAGACAAACTACAGCTGCAGAGAATTGGGGAGTTATGACAGTGAGAGATATTTCTTTTTCTGGTAGGACTGCTTTAACACCCTAAAGGCTGATTTTATATTTCTGACTCAAAGCAATGCTGTACCTACGCCATTACTGTAAACCCTATGCCATAGGCCATGACATATGCCTGGACTTCTTAAAGTCCAGACCCTGGTCTGAATCCAGACCTCGAGTCACGTCAGTCTGGACCCAGCACACGTCAGTCTTAAAATTACCCTTTGCAAATAATTTATCAACATATTTGTGAATGTTAAGCTTATGTCATTGGATATTATTCACGATGATCCAGAGAGGACTCGTCTTGTATGTAGTCTTCCCCCTGCTGCATGTACGTTTCTACTCTGAACATCTGTGACAGTTAGACAGCAGCTGGTGACAGCTGTCAGTCAAACATGGGGAGGAGGGCGGAGCATATAAATGACAGGAATAAGTAGCCAATCAGGGCACAGGAGTTTGTGATCTAGAGCTCATCAGAAGCAAAATAGGGCAGGCCTTTAAGAAAATTTAGCTTGGAAACTTTTTTTTTTTGCCTGAAAACAAAACAGCTACATTGAAATGCTGGCTAAGCTAACCAAAATATTTCAACTTTAAATGAAAAGTTAGTGGTCAGGTGTTCATGTTTATGGTGATCATTTTTTTTTCTTTTTTGTCATTCTGAATTTTCGACAGTGAATGTAGTGAAATTAATTTAAAATTGGTTATTTATTTATATTTGTTGTTATTGCAATGATTATTGTCAGAACAAGTTTCACAAAATTTACCATTTTAAATTACATCCAATTTTTCTACTTGGATTAAAATACATTGCACTCTATGACTTAAGGAGATCACATTGTAAATTTACCTGAAGATGCTTTTGCAGGCCTTCACTGCAGCCACCTTCAGTAGCTAGTAGGGCTGGGCCAAAAAATCGATTTTTATATTAATCGCGATTTTTTTCTGGGGATTTTAAAAAATCGATTCTCATACAAGAATCGATTTTTATTTATTTAGTGGTGGGGTAAAGACTTCGGGTGGCTCCGTGGAAATACTCCGCTCGCTGTCTCTTTTGTCATCTGCACTTCCGGAAATAGAAGCACGTGTGTCACCATAGTTACCAGAATGCCGGCAAATTCACGCGACAAAATGGCGGAGTGCAGCGAGCGGAGTACTTTCACAGAGTCTGAACTCTTTCCCACACCGCCCCTCTTTAAATCAAACGTATGGACTTTATTTGGTTTTTATAAAAAGCACGGGGCAGGAGAGCTCGATATGAGGAAAGCCATATGTAAGCGTTGTCGCAGTCAAATCTCTTATTGTGGTAACACCACGAACATGACGGGGAACATCCTTCGCTACCACCCAGAGAGGTCTGAGCTCTCTGACAGGCTGGGTCCGCGTTTACTCGAGAGTTAAATATACTGGCGGTGGCAGCTAATGTCAGGGCTCGGACAGTTAAATGATTATTCATTAACGTGGCGTGTTTGTCATGAAACAATCGTGTTGCCGTAGCGTGTTATTACCGGTTTGTTTACCGGCAGCTGTAAAGCACAACGGATCACCAACATGACAACACTGCATGAGAACATATTCACGACGCGTCCTGACCGGTGTAGGCTATTAGCGTTAGCAGTTGCTATCAACAGCATCTGTATCCGCAAAGAGAATAACGACGTGGATTTATTGTCGTTTCCATCACGTAGCCTATGGAGCAACTGAGCCGGGTAGAGGAAGACAACTTTAGGTAAGAAAATCAAGTTTTATTCAACGCTAGACAACTTTTAAAATTAGCAACTATAGGCTGTATTGTCTCGGTTCTATTCTGGTAACTCGGTTCAGTTCGTGGTCGGAAACTAAAGAATCGGGTCGGGTCGGTTACGGGTCCAAAAATTGCGGGTCCATTCAGGTTTGGAATCCCAAACTTAAGATAATAGCTCGGGTCGGGTCGGTTTCGGGTCGAATTTTCACAGCTCCATTCGGGGTCGGGTCCATGAAAGTGGACCCGTGAAGACCTCTAAACCAGAGGTCTTCAATCCTGGTCCTCGAGGCACCATATCCAGCAGGTTTTAGAGGTTTCCCAGCTTCAACACACCTGATTTTAATTAATGGTTGTTATCAGGTTTAGAGGTGTCCCGATCCGATATTCGTATCGGATCGGCCGCCGATATGAGCAAAAAATGCAGATCGGTATCGGATCGGCAAGCCCTAAAAATGCCGATCCAGACTCCCGATCCAGTTTTTTTCTATAGTCCGTTCCGGGTTTTCCAGCGCCGCGCAGCGCATTATTCAGATGACCCATTCCAGGTCTTGCTCTGTGTTTCCCTAATATCCGGTCCGCATTTTCCAGCACACCTTCAGGAGGAGCTCGAGTTGTCTCGCGCGGGGGGCGGGGGTGTTTGGTTTGTGGCTATGCACTGTGCCCGACAGAGAGAGAGAAAGAGAGAGAAGCACGGGTCGCGAGGCAGACAGCAGACAGCAGCCATCAGCGGCCAAGAGATGGCTTCAAACCTAGCGGTTTGAGTGCCAGTGAGTTGCTAAATCACCAGAGAAAGTCGCTAGATTTGTCGCTAGTCGCTTTTTACAAATTAAGTCGCTAGGGAGGTCTGGAAAGTCGCTAGATATAGGGACAAAGTCGCTAAGTTGGCAACACCGCTCTCTCTCTGTCGGGCACAGCCGCAAACACCCCGCCCCCCGCGCGAGACAACTCGAGCTCCTCTCCACCCCCCACCCCCCCCCGTTTGGGACGTTTGGGAATCGTGACAAACTGCCACTGAACAGTGTCAAAGCACAGGTACTAATACTGTTAATAGACGGTTAAACTCAGGTTGTGTTCGCTTAATACAATTAACAATATTATCTGCACTTATGGCTTGTAAAGCCATGGTTTACTGATGCCATTTCTGTTTGTTATTTATCATTTTGTCTATTTTGTGTTGATTTGTTAAATAAATAGGTCCGTTTCTCGTTACCAACCAATGTGTATTATTCAAATGCACCTAATTCAGCTGGCTAATTATTATCAGGAGTAAAACCCTATTCAGCATGAGTCTGACAACAAAGTAAGTTGGTTAAATGACTTTAAACTTTAATACATGCTCAGATAGGCCGGTATCGGTATCGGCAGATATCGGTATCGGATCGGAAGTACAAATAAATATCGGTATCGGATCGGAAGTTCAAAATGCTGGATCGGGACATCTCTAATCAGGTTGTCCTCAAAGTCTGCACAAGTCTGTTGATGACACAGCCACTTGTATCACAGTGTGAAGAAGAAGGGGAAACATCTAAAACCTGCTGAATAGGGTGCCTGGAGGACCAGGGTTGAACACCTCTGCTCTAAACTACAGAAATTGCACATTTTTTTTTAAATATTAAAACTTATTTAATCTTTATATTTGTATTATTATTTCATACTTGAAATAATATTATAATAATAAGAATATATTAATATTATAATATTATATATAATAATCAATAATTACATATAATAAATATAATATTTAATATTATTATTATTTATTATTATATGATTTTTATATTTCAATAATTGAAATAAAAAAATCGCAATACTTGGTAAAATCGAAATGCAATACTTGTTTAATCAGAATCACAATATAAATCGAATCGGGACCCAAAAATCGTAGGAGAATCGAATCGGCACAAAAGTGTATCGGCACAGCCCTAGTAGCTAGTTGGTTCTGTTTGGTTTTTTTGTTGTATTCTGTCTTCACCTCAAAATGTCTTAAGTTGGTTTTCCAGGATGTTTAGGGTCATTATCCCTTTGCACCGTGAGATGCTCTCCTATTAGTTTAGTAGCATTGCCTGGATGTGAGCCGAGACTAGAGCCCTGCATACCATAGAATTATTCCTGCTACCGCTATCATGCTATCATGCTAGCAGTAACTCCAGTGAACTCTTTCCACTGGCAACCATACATGCCCATAACATTGCCTCCATTATGCTTCAATTCAGTCTTATTTATATAGCGTCTGTCACAATGTCAGTTGTCTCTAGGTGCTTTACAGAGACCCAGAGCATGGCTTGTTGTAAACCTTCTTTACTTCCATTCATGAAGGTGTCTCTTGATTGTAGATTTTGTCAACGATGCACATACTTTCTCCAATACGGTCTTGACTTCTGTTAATGTTGTGAAGGGGTTTTTCTTTACCAGGAAAAATATTCTGCAATCATCCACTGCGTCTCATGTGGTCTCCCAGGCTTTTTGATCTTGATGAGTTCTCTAGTACTTTTTTTCTTTTTAAGAATATACTATTGATTTGACCATATCTAAGATTTTCATCTCTCATGTTTGTTTGTTTTTTCTCCAGTATAATGCATTTACATTGAGCTCTCTGCATGTCATATTGGTAGCTTTAGTAAAACAGCTGCCAAGTGTCAATTCAGAACCTGATGTATGTCCTGAACTTTAATCAATTCACTTGTCTCGAGGACAGAATATACCACACCTGGCAACTGACCCAATAATTTTGAGCACCCAAAAATGAAGATACCTTGCTTGACACTATTCTAATTCCTAAAAGGTAAATGGGATATTTATTTTTGTGAACTTTGATCATATCTTGATTGACGTGTTTTTCTGATTTTTTGCTTTTGTACGCTATCACAATAGATTTGAAATAAATCATTCTCCAAATACTGGTGGGAACTAAATGTATGTCTTTAAAGATGCTTTAACTAATAAAGAATAATTTGAAATAGTCTCCTCAGTGAGTGTTGTTTGTGTCACTCATTGAACAATAACATGGGTGAATTACCTCTTGCACATTTTAAAAACAAAAAGGTCTTTTTTGGAGTAGAAAAGTCATTACTTATGCAGTTTGTTTGTCAGGTGGTTTCATTTTTCTCCCTCCCTTTGGCCATTTGTCAGCACATAGAACTACTGATCATGGTGTCTAGTTAAAATATATTAACCTTCCTTAATGAGCGTGGAAACATCAAAGGACTGACTCCTTTCACATTGAACTGAAATAAATGTTTTCTGTGTAAACAGAGCAGCTTGGTGGCACTGCTATACTCTTGCTACACATAATCTGAGACATCTATGCAATCTATATTGATAAATTTGATCTTATTTGACCAGGTTTTTAGTCGGCTGTGGGTTTTTTTCAGCCTGTGCAGCAGCTGCACATGAAAATTGGGTTAAAGTGAATCTCTTATCTGAAATCTCTTGAGTGCTCAGGGCTGTCTAGCCAGCCATTAGATCACCCAAAACAAGTCAGCAGATGTGCTTCTCCAGTAGAACCTCTGGCTCATTAAACTCCTGCTTTTCATTGACCTCAGGAGTCCACTCAGGGTGCGCACGTCTCGCTGTGACTGGCATTATTCCAATCAACTATTTTTTTCATGTTTTTTTTTTAGAATCATGTCTTTGATGAAACCACTTGATCTCCTAAAAGAAATAATGATCTCGTTGGCCTTCAGTTGGCCTTAAGCATTTATCTCACATGACACATTGCTTTGGAATAAATAACTTAATCAGAAGCTCCTCTGGGTGTTCCAGTCTAAAATCTATCCTTCTATGTAGCAACTTCAGATGTTGCAAAAGTACAGGACGTATGTTGTGGTTAATCTTTATTCTTGTTTGTGTTACTCTAACTATACCACCAAGCTCTAGATGCAGCGCTGTAGTTTGCAAGGCTGAGCTTCTTTTTGTTTACTTCTTTTATGTATTTCAGAAATGGCAGCAGAGCAAATCTTGTGTAACTTTTATGTGAGTTGGAGCTAATTAATGCTGAACATCAGTAACTTTTTTGACATTACATTTTTTATTCATTTACTCATTCACTGCCAGCCCGTTTCAGAGTCCGTTTACTGATCTACCGAAGCCAAAATAATACCGTATTTCATGACTATGTGAACACCGAAGCCCCCCTGAATAAAGGCGAGAGTCTCTTCTGTCCTCAGAAAAAAGAATTTTGTTCCTACCGTTTGCCGTTCGTTCGTAATCTGCAGTAGAATGCGGCAGCCATCTCCTCTCTCACTCGCAGATGCCCCTCGGGGAGGGGCAAATGGCGGCTTTATAGAGAGTGGCAATGCTGCCCTCTGGTGGATCTGGACACTAACTACAATGTCCAAAACTCTAATATTCATTGTGATGCTCTGTCTAGCGACCCCAGTAACAATATTAGACAAATATTAGACACAAATGACGTCTATAAACGTCAATGGCAGTGAATGAGTGACAAAAAAGAAATAGTAGCGAAAAATACGCAGAAGGAATATTACCAAGTGGACTAATAAAATTTGTTGTGCACTTTGACTCAATGCATAGCTACATTTCACATCAAGCTTTGGTGGAAAGTTAAGGTGTGATTGACTGGCTACGGTGGACATTAGTCTAACAGATGTATTGTGTAAAACTTTATTATTTACTTTATTTGTACTGTGCCAATTCACAAAGTCATATCAAGGCACTTTACACAGAAAGCATTGTAAGTAAATGGACTGCATTTACATAGCACTTTTTAGACACCATCATGGTGCCCCCAAAGCACTTTACAATGGCCTCCCATTCACCCACTGGGGGCAAATTAGGGTTCAGGGTCTTGCTGAAGGACACTGACACGTGAACAGTCGGAGCAGGGATCAAACCACAAACCTTTCAGTGACTGGATGACACGTTCTACCAACTGAGCTACATTTAGCGATATTTACAAAGTTAAATAAAATCCAATTAAGTCCAGCTCGTGTTCCAAGAATGTCCAGTTCACAGTAATTCATATAAGACTCCATTCCTAATTATAATCCAATTCCAGTTCATTCCAGTCCATGGGTGAATTCCAATTCCTCCCTCAACCCTCAATCTCAAAAATGCGCGCTCCCGCTAAGTGCCAGTGCTGTCCCGATTCTAAGAAAGTCAAATTGAGGGACGAGTTTGAGGGCTGTATCGCCCTCAAATTTTCAGATTTTCTGACACCACCCTTGGTAGTAAGGGCTACCCAGAAGGCACTGGGTAGTCTAGCCAAGACATCTTCGAAAAGGATGGTGACAAAAAAAGCTAGCTACAAATGTAAGTATCTTCGTATATCTTAAAGATATAAACGTTACGAAACCATCTTATTGTCTTTGTTTGAGACTTATTTCATGGATTAACATTGATGTTGCGTAACATTTATTTTTTTTTTATGATGTTTGCTGCCGAACCGCTGGCTGCCGACTGGGACCGCTCGGCGGCCGGCGGTCCCGGTTGGCAGCCGGCGGTCCCGGTCGGCAGCCAGCGGTCCCCGCCAGCTTCACATTACTTGTATACCTTGTTGTGTAGCGATGGAGGACTGAATAATGTATCCTCTATTGTGTTATTTGCTAATATTATTTAGAGAATATACGGCACTCTTTTCAATGTTATCCCTGTGTCATTTCAGGGAATACAGAGACAACACGGGCTCTGATACATTTCAGTCTGAAGACGTAACTGCACTCAAGGGGTGTTCCATTTCTAAGTCACAAGATAACCCTTACACTTACTTTCGAGGGTTAAGATTGAGGGCCAAACATTGAGGGTTAAGGGCGAGGGTTGAGATTGAGGGTTAAGAGAGGAATTGGAATTCACCCCATATTTCAGTTCATTCCAATACATTATCCAATTCATTCCACTGGAGTTCAAAATTCAAAACATGTGTAATGCCAATTCACAAAAAAAATAGAATTGCAAAGGAGCCCAACAGATTGATTCAAATCTTCACTTTGGTGCTTTTCCCCCATTTTGAGCAAGCATGAGGTGATATTCATGACCGGATGATCCAAGTGACTAATGAGGATCTCTGTTGATAAAACAACTATTGAAAATATTTGACCAACCTTAAAATAAGTGACGCATACACACAAAGATGCCTCAACCTTCTTTTCCACACAAATTGGTCTTTTATAAAGGAAGAATGACAAATCCCAGAAAGAAAATGCTTTCACTAACTTGTAACTAGCTTAACCTGCTGAATTGTAGCGAGGGAGCAATGAACTTGAGAAAACAGGGGGAGCTGGAGTACAAAATATTATTATGTCTTTCCTTGAGAAAGTCCCTTTTACTTTATTACCAGCAGCATGTGTCAGCCATGGACATATATGGCAACGAGGAGCGAGGAATGAGCTTATGTTTTCCCACTGTGATTTCTTTCCTGTCACAAACCCGAGGGAAGAAGTATTATCCAGACCCAAATAAGGCAGCAAGAAAACACAAGTGTGTTGTGACACCATCACTGTGTTTATGGGTACAAGTGTGGTTGGCTGAAATGTACTCAAGGGCATTAGAAACCACCCATTATCATACCTATGCACCTAGTTTTGGGCCCAGAGCAACATTATCATTTATATTTCCTTTTCATCTCCCAGCAGGTTGGAAAAAGAACAGCTTCTTATGAGGTAGGGGGTCAAGTGCCTTATCATTACCCACAATCCTCCTGCTTCAATTGTCTCTGTACTAAATAGCAAACATTGTCATATTTCCCATTTGTTGTCACTTACCTGTGCCTGCAAGGTGCTTTGTTTCCTCCAGCTGTCCTTGCCACCCGAGGAGCTTGTGAATCTGTCTTTGATGCTCTTACATTATGAGCAACATTCAAAATACAGTATGCACATATCCATAATTCAGTACTTTTGTGAGGGAATGTGTTACAACTTGTCATGGCGTTGAATCCGGCCTAAGGCCCATAAAAAACCCTTGTGCTTTTGTTAAAACTGTCTGTCATGTAGAGGCACTTTAGCAAAAACAAAAGGTATCAGCTAAATATTTCTTTGTTGGACAGTGCTAAGTTGACAGTAGCTTCAACAGTAATTGACAAGTCTCTTATCTTGCCTGTGTGTCACCTGAACTTGCTCATGAGTACATACCAGACCATCTTGGCCTTTCATGAATGATTTCCCTGCTGGGTAAGTTACTGACCTTTGAATATACTCAGATTATTATTTATTGGGGGGTTCCAACATGGCGGCGAGCTGAACACACGCATCGAGGAATGCTCCCCCTTAGCTAGCGGCAAATCCTGCATTTGTTCTTTAATCTCAATCTTGAAAGGGTGTTAATTTGAATTATCTGAAACGCTGACACCTCCGCTGACGACATGACATCCAGAAAACAGAAAAAGGAGACGGTTCAGCCCGTTGGCACTGCCGACCGGGGTCCGACCCCCTCTGTATCCTCAGAGAAGCTAACTTTGGGCACATGTTTGAGCGGAGCAGCTAGCCCCGCCAACATGGACACTTCTGAAGGGAACTTGATCATGAAAGCTATAGAGGACATAAAAAAAGAACTTTCGGGGAATATTGAGAGCGTTCTGAGGGCCGTGGATGGTGTTAAACGGGACGTCAGTGAATTTTCTAACAGGCTCACAGAGGCCGAACAACGTATTGGGAACACAGAGGATACTGTGAGTACTCTGGAAAAGACAGTGGCCACACTCCAGAAGCAGGTCGACTTTCTTCGCGCTAAAGCTGAAGATCAGGAGAACCGCAGCCGGCGCAACAATCTCCGCCTCATCAACCTGCCAGAGGGAGCAGAGGGACGCGACGCAGCATCTTTTCTGGAGAGATGGCTTCCCGAGGTGTTGGGCACCGACACCTTCCCGTACCCGCTCTTCATTGAACGAGCGCACCGCCTGCAGGGCTGCCAAGACCGCAACTTCCCTAGACCGGTGATAAAGCGCTTCCTCAACTTTAAGGATAAAGAAAGGGCGATGCAGGCTGCCAGAGCCAAAGGAAAGGTGGTGTTTGAAGAGCGGGAGGTGAAATTTTTCCACGATGTGGCCAAGGAAACACACATCAAAAGGAAGCGCTTTGACAAGGTGAAGCAGCAGCTTAAAACGCTCAATGTTCAATATGGGATCATACATCCAGCACGGCTTCGGGTGACCCACGCAGGTCACTCACGAGTGTTTGACAACCCGGAGGATGCTGCAGTTTTCGTCCGAGGTCTCTCTGCAGGCCCGTCGGATTAATGTGTTGGGTTGGAATTGTACATTAAAGCTCCCTAACTTCATTTACCATCGTGGGTTCTCTTTTATGTTACCTCTCTCTTTACTAGCTGAGCCAGAGTCGTACCATAGAGTGGGGGCTTGTCTGGGAATGTTTTAACCTGCGTTGAACCCTATGCCTGGAGTTGAGGCGCTTGATTGTGTACCCAATAATGGATCGCTATGGCGTCCACATTTAGTTTAGAGAGCTATGTGGCTGCTCGCCTCTATTGAGCTGATTGATAGTTGCCGCAAGCGTGATCTGCTGCAAATTGCTGAGCACTTTGACTTAGAGGTTCCACGACAGGCGGTTAAGCAGGAGTTGAATATGTCTGTGGTGGATCAGCTGGTGGAATCTGGTCAGCTCTCTGTGTCTGATGGTGGTCCTGCTGTGTCGGCTCAGGGTACCCTGCTGGTGGATGATCAGCTAGGGGAGACGGTGCCTGTTCCATCCGTTGCAACTGCTGGGGTGATTCCTGAGGAAGGTGAGGGGGGCGGAGACCCGCTGACTCTTCCTCGGTCTGATTCACTCTCTTCTGCTACGTCAGCCAGTGGCGATGCGGCGTGGCTGAAAATCCGTTTAGCCCGTCTCCAGATGGAGGCTGAGGACTTGATATCATTGTGTTGGTTAATGTATTGGGTTGAGATTGTACATTAAAGCTCCCTAACTCCATTTATCATCGTGGGTTCTCTTTTATGTTACCTCTCTCTTTACTAGCTGAACCAGAGTCGTAACACACTCATTCCTATGGGCAATTTAGAGTCACTCATTAACCTGACATGCATGTTTTTAGACTATGGGAGGAAACCCATGCAAGCACAGGGAGAACATGTGACCTCCACACAGAAAGCCCGCTGCTGGGATTCGAACCAGGAACCTTTTTTCTGCGAGGCAACAGTGCTGACTGTTCCAATAAATGCTAATTAAATAAGCTTTACAAAACCTTTAAAGTAAGAAAAGAGTTCATGTTACATGAAAACCTGGTCTAATGAAGCTGAAGATGCTCTGAAAGGTTGCTTTGAGGCTACGGACTGGAATGTCCTCTGTGAACCTCATGGAGACAACATCAATGCCATGACTGAGTGTGTGACAGATTACATAAACTTCTGTGTGGACAGCATCGTTCCAACAAGAACTGTGAGGTGCTTCCCCAATAACAAACCCTGGATCACCAGAGACCTGAAAAAGCTGTTGAACATCAAAAAGAAAGCCTTCAGGGATGGAGACAGGGAGTTATTGAAGACAACACAAAAACTAATTAAAGAACAAACCAGGAAGTGCAAGGAGGAGTACAGGAAGAAGCTAGAAAGGCAGCTCCAGCAGAACAACGTGAGGGATGTGTGGTCCGGAATGAAGAAGATCACCGGCTTCAAGGCAAAGGGGGACCAGACTGATGGAGGTCTGGACAGAGCTAATGAACTGAACAGGTTCTTCAATAGGTTCAGTTCCCCCCCTGCCTCCAGCCCAACAGACCACACTCCCTCGGTGAGCCCACAGCTTTCCTGTCACACCTCCACTCTGTCACCCTGCAGCTCAGTCATGGACCAGAGACCAGCATCATCTTTCTCCACCTCAGAGACCTCCTCTGCCTCCCCCTCCACTCTGTCTGTCTCCTGCCATCAGGTCAAAAAACAACTTGAGAAACTGAACCAGAACAAGGCTGCAGGTCCAGACGGTGTCTGTCCCAGAGTTCTCAAGACCTGCTCATTGCAACTATGTCCGATTCTCCAGCACCTCTTCAACACCAGTTTGAGACAGAGAACAGTTCCTGTGCTGTGGAAAACATCCTGCCTTGTTCCAGTGCCTAAAAAACCACAACCAGCTGAACCTAATGACTACAGACCAGTTGCCCTGACATCTCACATCATGAAAGTCCTGGAGAGACTCTTACTGGCCCACCTCAACAAGCAGGTCAGCACCTTTCAGGACCCATTACAGTTTGCATATCGTAATGGGCTTGGGGTTGAAGACGCCATCATCTACCTGCTTCACAGAGCCCACTCTCATCTGGACCAATCAGGCAGCACTTTGAGGGTCATGTTCTTTGATTTCTCAAGTGCTTTTAATACAATTCAGCCTGCGTTGTTATGTGAGAAGCTCCATAGGTTCCAGGTGGATTCCTCCACAACCTCCTGGATTTATGACTACCTCACAAACAGACCACAGTTTGTGAGACTGAAAGGTTGTGTGTCTGAGATGGAGGTCAGCAGCATTGGAGCACCACAAGGAACTGTTCTCTCACCATTTCTCTTCACGCTCTACACCTCTGACTTCCAGTACAACTCTGAGTCCTGTCATCTGCAGAAATACTCTGATGACTCTGCAGTTGTTGGGTGTATCAGCAACGGACAGGAAGCAGAGTACAGAGAACTGATCTGTCAGTTTGTGAAATGGTGTAGTAACAATCATCTCGTATTAAATACCAGCAAAACTAAGGAGATGATTGTCGACTTCAGGAGGAGCAAGAATCAACACAGCAGTGTTCCATCCTGGGAAAGGAGGTGGAGGTGATGGAGGAATACAAGTATCTTGGAGTTCAGCTTGACAACAGACTGGAGTGGAAATGCAACACAGAATACATCTACAAGAAAGGTCAGAGCAGACTCTACTTTTTAAGAAAGCTGAGATCTTTTAATGTCTGCACCAAGATGTTGCACATCTTCTATAGGTCTGTTGTTGAAAGTGCAATCAGCTTTGCAGCCATCTGCTGGGGCAGCAGCATCAGAACCAGAGACCTGAAGAGAATCAACAAACTGATCAGGAAAGCTGGATCTGTGCTGGGTGTAACTCTGGAGCCGCTGGAGCTGATTGTACAAAAAAGAATGCTGCACAAGCTGATGAAGATGAGGAAGGACTCTTCACACCCTCTCCACGACACAGTGATCAAACAACAGAGTGTGTTCAGTGAGAGGCTTCTTCAGGTCCGTTGCAAGACGGAAAGATACAGAAGATCATTCCTGCCAGCAGCCATCAGCCTCCACAACAAGACCTAACACCTGTTATTATATTATTATTTCTGTCTGTTTTTTTATAAAAAAAAAAAAAAAAAAAAAAAAAAGAGAGAGAGCCCTTACTCCATTGAATTTCCCTTTATGGGATAAATAAAGTATTTTTTTTTTTCATGAAGGGTTATATCAGTGATTAAACAAAGATGTTATATATTTAAAATTATTCATGAAAATCAAAGGACAGGTCCACAATCATTTGTTTACTTCAGTAGCAACAGTAATGCTTTAAAAAAAAAAAAAATCTAATATTCATCCTGTGCTTTTTCACAACATAATATCGACTAAAAATTAAAAGGAAGTCATTTGGTTAAATTTGGAAAAACGTTGATGGACTGAAAGAGAAATATTTCAGAACATACAAGCCTCATCAAGGGACTCTTAAAGCAGCTTCAGGTATTCCTTCCAACAGCTTGATAAAACAGCCTCATAGCACAAATGTAACAGAACATGTAGCCTAACAGCTATTAAAGCAGAAACAGACACTGCTATAATTATTTTATCATTGTGCTTATTCACTGTAGCAAATTCTGGAAGTAGTTTGTAAGATCCCCCAGTTTTGGTTCAGTCTCTGACTAGCAGAGTCTGTCACCGGGACCAGCTCTCCATCCTACGGGTAAGAAGTTGCGGTCTAGGAGAGGTTCCTCACTAGATTTCCTCAACTTATTTAAGCTGGTGTCGAGGAGATACGCCTAGCTCTCACTGCCTACTTCCAAACGTATGTCCCGCTCACTCCAATAACTGTCCTCAGAGGAATAGCCGGGTGGCTCGAAGTCCAGCTATCGGTCACGTCTGTTAACGGCAGCTCTCCTCTCACGATCTGGGCTCTTGTTACAGGCTAGGAAAACTTTAGTGGCTCGGACAGCGAGCCCCAGGGACAATTTGACAATATTGTGACTAAAAATAACCCATAAGAACCTGTGTGTTAGTGCAGAGGCATAAACAAGTCTTCAAAATTCTGAATACAGATGTAATGTCCACAACGACGTCTTATGATAGTTTTTATATTTATTAAAGCAGATTAGCAAGGTTAAGCAACAGCATTGATTGGTTAAACAATTCTAATTCTAAAAAGGCAAATTAAAGCTGTGGCTTACTGATCAGTTCATCTGGTTGGTCAAGGACAGGCTGAGAGACACATGTGCACCTTTGCGTTTTCAAGGCCGCTGGCAGGGAGAGAGAGAGAGAGCTCAAACGATCAGGCCTGCAGGTATGCTGATTCGGCCCCTCCTCCTTGCTAGCGGTGAGCTAGGCTAACCAAAAAGGCTCCAATTATTCCTTCAAGAATTGGGAAAAATTCGTGATCCTGTTCCAAGCGTCTTTCTGTCTTCTTTTCTTGAAGTAATTCCTTCCAGTTAATCCTCCAGATGGGGGTTGCTCGTCCAGGTCCCAGCTAGTCCTTCTTCATCTGAAGTCGCTCCAGGAATCCACCCAGAGTCCCTCTGCCTTCTCTTTTTATGCGCTCTCTCTCTCTCTCTCCTTCTCTCGTCCAGCTTGCCCCAGCCCCGAACACTCTTGATTGGTTCTCTCACCTTTGCATATGCATACATAATTTCCCTCAAACTCACACGACACTTCTGATTGGTCACTCACATATACAGGGGCGTGCATAATTCACAGGCCATGTCCCACAATGACTTCATATGTTTACAGATTTGGCAGGGGCGTTCACCTTAATCATCATGACATCATGCCAGCACCACCAGACACACAAGGTCACTTTGTTTACTTGGCCATATAGCTCGTTAAGCTAAAGCTTATCAGCTAACGCTAATCCTTATTCAATGATTTATACCTCACATCTGTCTTACAATGTCCTTAATTGAGCCATTGCTGGATTAACTCAGCCTTAACCACAGAATGAGCGCCTCATTTCATTTTTTTTCTGCACAGTCCATAGTCACAGCGTCAATGCTGAGGTCAGCGTGCCCCCGCTACTGTCCGCACCTGGCTGACTGTTTTTCCGCCATTGTTGTGTCTTGGTGGCCCGGAGCTGGCAGAATTGTTTTGAAACTCGGCTTTGTTGACATTCCAAATGAGGAACATGCGCTCCGCTCAGTCTCTATCCGTCGTGACCCAACAAAAATAAGTTTTTCTTTTAACATACACTAACTAACACAGATCTATTACCAAAATTTACTAATACATCTTGTTTCTGATCATTCTAGAATCACACACACATTTCATACATTTCATTGATTAGGAATTGCTTACAAATCACGTAAATCACCTCTTCTTCTGTTACTTCTGTTTACATTACATCACCCAGCTGCTGCATGATCTCTTCTCCTGTTTTGATAAACATAGCCGTTGTTTTTATTCCCCTGGGTACACAGTGACCTCCGGTCGCTTACCTCAGCTCACAGTTAATTACGACACAGAGCCAACATGGATCTATCCCCCCTTATTTCTGATCATTAATTATTGAATCACACATGTCATTGCTTATAGATTGATTCCAAATCACATTAATTACCACTTTTTCTGTTACTCCACTCCGGCCCATGTACCTCCTGTCACATCAGTCTCTCCTTTAACATTTCAACACACAGAGTTAATAGTGAGTATTGATTAGAAGCTGAGCTGATTCCAACGATCTCTCAGGGTCATTTGACAAGTTACTCTGTAGAACATTGCACTTAGCATCTGCTGGATTCTCTTTTTTTCATGCTTTGGCTTGTGGGGGAGAAGGCTCATATGGATTTATAGAAGGAAAATGCCTCTTGCATAAATATCATGCGGGCGGTCCAGCTCATGGAGTTGGATTTATGTCTCATGGCTTGCCTTTTCAATTAATTCTCTGGAATATGAAAACCTCATGTCCAAATGCAGGATGTCTGAGCTAATTTTGTTTTTTTTCTGCACTCTATCCAGTTAGTCAAAAGGTCCAAATTAGAAATGTAGGAATTAATGCGTGATAACTGTTTTTAGCTTTGTAGAGGTTTGTTAGACAGTCCAGCTTATTGATTCCACCAATGATCTGACTGTATCTCCTAGCATCTGGTAACTTCATAATGATTTATTTCTTTCTGCTCCTGTCCCTCATCCGAGTTTCTCCTTCTTATCCCACAGCACGTAAGAGGCCAGAGTGACTGAGCTATTGTTATTCTCAAGTAACACACACTATTCAAGTGAAACTCACGGAAAACAGTCCACTCTTTCTCCCACAGAATCCTTGAGGAATACCTCAGGCATATACTTCGAAAATGGCTGCAACAGCTTGTGGATGCATTTTGACACTATGAAAAAAAGCGCTCAGATGTGGGTTACATTTGCTTGTCTTAAGGATAAGTAAGCACTGCTATGTTTCCATTACAGATGAAGCTGCTCTTCTCACAGAATCTATTTGTGTTTGGTTTTTCTTTCGCATTTTCTTGCGGTCTTGTCTCTTACAAACTCAGGTCCTCCACCAGAGGCCTTAGCTGTTCCGAGCAATGCGTCCTTCTGGACAAAGATCTCAGATGTTGTTCCTGGTATCTGCTTGACCCTGGAACCTCCGGTCTATACCTGGCACAGATGTTGTATTATACCTACTACCTGGTTGTGGTGCTCCATGAATGCTTTTCCTACCCCCAGCAGCGATGGGCTATACTGTTTCAGGGTGTCTTTGCACAGCCTGCATCTGCATTGGACCTGCCTCACCATCTCTCTCATGAAGCAGAGCAGATATACTATAAATAATATATATATATATATATATATATACAAGACCATGGTCCTCAGCCGGAAAAGGGTGGAGTGCCCTCTCCGGGTTGGGGATGAGGTCCTTCCCCAAGTGGAGGAGTTTAAGTATCTCGGGATCTTGTTCACGAGTGAGGGAAGGATGGAGCGGGAGATCGACAGACGGCTCGGTGCGGCATCTGCAGTGATGCGGGTGCTGCACCGGTCTGTTGTGGTAAAGAAGAAGCTGAGTCGGAAGGCGAAGCTCTCGATTTACTGGTCGATCTACGTTCCCACCCTCACCTATGGTCATGAGCTTTGGGTAGTGACCGAAAGAACAAGATCGCGGATACAAGCGGCTGAAATGAGCTTCCTTCGCAGGGTGGCCGGGCTCTCCCTTAGAGATAGGGTGAGAAGCTCGGTCATCCGGGAGGGGCTCAGAGTAGAACCGCTGCTCCTCCGCATCGAGAGGAGCCAGATGAGGTGGCTCGGGCATCTGGTTAGGATGCCTCCTGGACGCCTCCCTGGTGAGGTGTTCCGGGCACGGCCCACTGGGAGGAGACCCCGGGAAAGACCTAGGACACGCTGGAGGGACTATGGGCCTGATTTACTAAGATCCTAAATAAAGAGTACTAAATTGCGTGTGCACTGAAAAAGTTTGCGCGTGCTGTTGTTGTGTGTTTTGTGGGTGATCAACTAAGAATGCTCGCGCAATTGATAACGGGTGCAAACCGCAGTATTTAAATGAGGTGTTGCGTGTCTTACGGTTTGCGCCATGGAGAGTCTGGATGGAAAGCAGGATAGACGCAAGCACAAAATGAAATTTGACGAGTTGGAGTTAGAGATATTAGTGGAAGAGGCAAATAAACACATTCATGAACTACAACAAAGAAATTTAAACATTACCAAAAGAAACGCAATATGGGAGAAAATCTGCGATAGAATAAATGCAGTTGATAAGACAAAAAGAACGGCAGATGAGGTTAAAAGAAGGTGGCAAGATATAAGGCGAAGAACTAAAGAAAAAGTGGCCTTTAATAAAACTTCGGCAAACAAGACAGGTGCAGGGCTTGCGGAAGAGATGCCTCTAACCAGCATTGAGCAGCAGGTGCAGCTCACCTTCTGCGAGGAGCAGATAACTGGGATACGCTAGAGCCAACTGCAGAACAAGGTAGGCGCACAATAAGAAACACTTTTTTCTCCATGAAAACACGTGATTTATTTATTATCACAAATAAAAAAATGAATGTGCCTCCTGTGGCAACCTTTTGCTGAATAATACTCGATTTAACATTCAAATAAAATATTTCTCCTTTTGCATGTGCTTGTGACCGGCTACAAATCAGCCCTTAAGTTTCAACTATCTGGTTTTCATTCATTCCAAACAAATTTACACGAGTCCGAAAGACTCTCTCTCTGCGTATTCTTTGATTTTGGCGATGTCGCCTTCTTGCCACAATAACAGCAGCCATCGGTGCGTAATGCTGGGCAGATTAGCACCTTCCTTTCGAACGTATTGAATACAGACGCAATCACAATCCCCGCAATTACTTTCAGGGTTGGTAAATCTCATTGCGTGTGGTAAATGAACCTATTTGCATTTTCCCCTCCCAGTATTTTGCGCTTTCTGGCGGGTACGCCCCATATTGATTATTCATCAGGGCAAAAGTACTAAATGAACAGCGTGTGCTATTTTGCTCATTTGAGAGGCGCAGTCCTCTTTGCACGCTGTTAGTAGATCAGCTTGCACATTGGTTTGCGGGTGGTGTCAAGTTTGCACACGTTTTTACGTACGCAAACCTTTAGTAAATCAGGCCCTTAGTCTCTCGGCTGGCCTGGGAACGCCTTGGGATCCCCCCAGAGGAGCTGGAGGAAGTGGCCGGGGAGAGGGGGGTCTGGGCTTCCTTACTCCGGCTGATGCCCCCGCGACCCGACCTCGGATAAGCGGAAGAAGACGGTACGGTACGGTACGGTATATATATATATATGTGTGTGTGTGTGTGTGTATATATATATATATATATATATATATATATATATATATATATATATATATATATATATATATATATATATATATATATATATATATATATATATATATATATATATATATATATATATCTATATATATATATATATATATATATATATATATATACATACATATACTCAAAGTGTAATTAGCAATAGCTATTATATTCAACATTTGAAGTTATTTTGAAAACTAAAGCACTTTCAATAGATAGTATTCACATGACATCAGCCTTCCACCACTTTGATGGTCAAATGGTTTTATTCATAAACACTGTAACACACATGTGTAGTGAGAATGTTACTTACATTTGTCATGGTTTGGGGTTAATCTATATGGTCTTGGGTTTGTTTTTTTGGGTTTTTTTTTTTCACGGTTTTCTTTTTCATTGATAACTTTACTTCCTGCTTTACTTTAAAAGTCTGTCTTTTCACTGTTGAGTTCTGTTCTACTTCCCCTTGTTCATCTCCCTGACTGTTTGCACCTGCGTGTCATTTGTTCTTGGGTTTATTCAAGTCAGGGGTCAAACTGTCCTGCGAGTGGTTTCCCTGTTTCAGCACACCTGATGCAAATGAATGGGTTATTAAAAGACCTGTGCAGACCTGGATGAGAAGCTGGTGGTGGTGATCCATTCACATAATTCAGGTATGCTGAAGCAGGAAAATATCCAAGACATCCTGGACAGCATTCCTCGAGGACTGGAGTTAAACACCCCTGATTTAAGGGTGAATTCCAATTCCTCCCTTAACCCTCAATCTCAACCCTCAATCTCAAAAATGCGTGCTCCCGCTAAGGGCAAGTGCTGTCCCAATTCTTAGCAAGTCAAGTTGAGGGACGTGTTTGAGGGCTGTATCAACCTCAAAATTGAAATTTTCGGACACCACCCTTGGAAGTAAGGGCTATCCAGAAGGCATTGGGTAATTTAGCCAAGACATCTTCGAAAATGATGGTGACAAAAAAAGCTAGCTACAAACGTACAGTACAGGCCAAAAGTTTGGACACACCATCTCATTTAATGCATTTTCTTTATTTTCATGACTATGGACATTGTAGATTCTCACTGAAGGCACCAAAACTATGAATGAACACGTGTGGAGTTATGTACTTAACAAAAAAATGTGAAATGACTGAAAACATGTTTTATATTCTAGTTTCTTCAAAATAGCCACCCTTCGCTCTGATTACTGCTTTGCACACTCTTGGCATTCTCTCGATGAGCTTCAAGAGGGAGTCATCTGAAATGGTTTTCCAACAGTCTTGAAGGAGTTCCCAGAGGTGTTGAGCACTTGTTGGCTCCTTTGCCTTCACTCTGCGGTCCAGTTCACCCCAAACCATCTCGACTGGGTTCAGGTCCGGTGACTGTGGAGACCAGGTCATCTGCCGCAGCACTCCATCACTCTCCTCCTTGGTCAAATAGCCCTTACACAGCCTGGAGGTGTGTTTGGGGTCATTGTCCTGTTAAAAAATAAATGAGTGTCCAACTAAACGCAAACCGGATGGGATGGCATGTCGCTGCAGGATGCTGTGGTACCATGCTGGTTCAGTGTGCCTTCAATTTTGAATAAATCCCCAACAGTGTCACCAGCAAAACACCCCCACACCATCACACCTCCTCCTCCATGCTTCACAGTGGGAACCAGGCATGTGGAATCCATCCGTTCACCTTTTCTGCATCTCACAAAGACACGGTGGTTGGAACCAAAGATCTCAGATTTGGACTCATCAGACCAAAGCACAGATTTCCACTGGTCTGATGTCCATTCCTTGTGTTTCTTGGCCCAAAGAAATCTCTTCTGCTTGTTGCCTCTCCTTAGCAGTGGTTTCCTAGCAGCTATTTGACCATGAAGGCCTGAGTCGCGCAGTCTCCTCTTAACAGTTGTTTTAGAGATGGATCTGCTGTTAGAACTCTGTGTGGCATTTATCTAGTCTCTGATCTGAGCTGCTGTTAACCTGCGATTTCTGAGGCTGGTGACTTGGATGAACTTATCCTCAGAAGCAGAGGTGACTCTTGGTCTTCCTTTCCTGGGTCGATCCTCATGTGTGCCAGTTTCGTTGCAGTGCTTGATGGTTTTTGCGACTCCACTTGGGGACACATTTAAAGTTTTTGCAATTTTCTGGACTGACTGACCTTCATTTCTTAAAGTAATGATGGCCACTCGTTTTTCTTTAGTTAGCTGATTGGTTCTTGCCATTATATGAATTTTAACAGTTGTCCAGTAGGGCTGTCGGCTGTGTATTAACCTGACTTCTGCACAACACAACTGATGGTCCCAACCCCCTTGATAAGGCAAGAAATTCCACTAATTAACCCTGATAAGACACACCTGTGAAGTGGAAACCATTTCAGATGACTACTTTTTGAAGCTCATCGAGAGAATGCCAAGAGTGTGCAAAGCAGTAATCAGAGCGAAGGGTGGCTATTTTGAAGAAACTAGAATATAAAACATGTTTTTAGTCATTTCACCTTTTTTGTTAAGTAAATAACTCCACACATGTTCATTCATAGTTTTGGTGCCTTCAGTGAGACTCTACAATGTCCATAGTCATGAAAATAAAGAAAATGCATTGAATGAGAAGGTGTGTCCAAACTTTTGGCCTGTACTGTAAGTATCTTCGTAGTTCTTAAAGATATAAATGTTACAAAACCATTTTATTGTGTTTGTTTGAGATTTCTTTCATGGATTAACATCATTGTTGCGCAACATTTATTTTTTTACTTTACGATGTTTGCTGCCGGACCGGCGGTCCCGGCCGGGGGTCCCGGTCCCGTCAGCGGTCCCGGTCGGCTTCACATTACTTGTACTCGTCGGTGGTCCTGGTCCGCCGTCCCGGGACCGGCGGCCGGGGGTCCTGGTCCCGTCGGCGGTCCCGCCCGGCTTCACGTTACTTGTATACCATGTAGTGATGGGCATTCCGGCTCTTTGTGGAGAGCTCTTTCGGCTCCCAAGTGGCTCCTCAGATTTTTTGTTAATTAAATTAATTTATTACCAAATTATGTGTAAAATGAATAACTTATGTTAAAAAAAACATAAAATATAACATATGTATTGTATTTATATGGCTTTATTAATAAACTTAACATATACATGAATAAATTCTAAATAAAAAAAAAAGACCCATTTCAATTTGTGAAAAAACAAAATCAACTAAACATCACTCAACAAAATATAAATTAAAATGTGCAACTATTTACAGTGAAAAACCTTCAGAGTCCCTTGCTGGTCTTTTTTCCAACTCTGTTAATTGCACTGTTGGATGTTTAGTTTGAATATGCCTGTGCAGGTTGTTTGTGGAGTCTGCTCGATATGAAGTTTGTATTTTACAAAGTGTTCACTCTGCCTTTCCGGAGTCTAACACTTTAAAATGTGTCCAAATTTGACTCATTTTCCTGTTGTCACTCATCTTTGGTGAACTGGTCAAATCCTCTTGCACTCCTCTCGCTGTCGTCTCTCTGCCTCCTGTGTGTCTGTAACCCCCCCAGCAGAGTGTTGTTGACTCTGCTCCCCCCCCCTCCCTCCTGCTCAGTGTAGTCACACAGACGTTGCCACAGCCACACATGTTGCCCAATGCGGCTTTAAAAGACAATATAAGATAATAATAAAAAAAAAAAATCGCTCTGGCTCACGAGCCGGCTCCCGTCGATCGCGAGTCGGCTCCTGTCGTTCACTTCAAAGAGCCGGCTCTTTTCTGGCTCTCGTTCGGGACTGACCCATCACTAATACCATGTTGTGTAACGACGGCGGACTGAATAATGTATCCTCTATTGTGTTATTTGCTAATATTATTTGGAGAATATACAGCGCTCTTTTCAATGTTATCCCTGTGTCATTTCAGGAAATACAGAGACACACGGGCTCTGATACATTTCAGTCTGAAGACGTAACTGCACTCAAGGGGTGTCCCATTTCTAAGTCACAAGATAACCCTTACACTTCCTTTCGAGGGTTGAGATTGAGGGCCAAAAATTGAGGGTTAAGGGCGAGGGTTGAGATTGAGGGTTAAGAGAGGAATTGGAATTAGCCCTAAGTCTTGTCTTTTCCTTCTTGCATGGCTGGTTTGTCTGTCTATCTTACTGTGGCTCCTGTTGTTTCCTTTTGCTCGTGCCCTATGTGTCCTGGATTCTGGATTATTCAGATTTCATTCCCATTGATTATTCCAAAGGGTGTTCTGATAATTTCATCAAAGGTAAGACTAATGATTTTGGTGCCTATTACGTTGATTCTCCAATGTTTCTCAAATAAAATCAGGAAAGATTACCATAGATCAGAGGTGGCCAAAGTCGGTCCTCGAGGGCCGGTGTGGCGCAGGTTTGCATGTTTCCCTGCTTTAACACACTTGGTCCTAATTAATGGCCATCATCATTTGTCATTAAGGCCAGCACATGTCTGTTAATGTCACTTGTATCAGGCTGTATAGAAGGAGGGGAACATTTAAAACCTGCAGGACAACGGTCCTCGTGGACCGACTTTGGCCACGCTGCCATAGATGGACAACACTACCTAGCCTGGCTCTCTTAATACATTATTTATTTCAATCAGCAAACACTCAAAACTGACCAGAGCTTTTAAATTACTTGATGTGACAAACATTAGAAAGTTAAAGGATCTCATTTGGAAGACAGAGATTGGTAGTCATGGTAATCTTACCATAAACAGGCATCACTGATTTTTCCTGATACTGTGGTAGGAATATAACGATATGGAAAATTTGATATCTCGATTATAGTGACCAAATTATCACGGTTTACGATATTATCGCAATATTCTTAATTGCTGTACAAATGTCTAAAAAATCCACACATTTTAATAATGTCACAAATCTTGTGATTTTCTTGTCATATTGAAACATCAGAAGCCAAAATCTTATGAAAATGAAACTTTCACATTAAACGGAGAAACAACTGGCACAGAAAGAGGTTTTATTTTAAATGAACAAAATAAGTAACAAGAACAAAGCTTATTTGTCTGGTGCAAATTTAAATAAACACTTTAACAACCATAGTAGGTCAAAATATGCAAACAATTATCAGGAACAAAAATTATAGTGCAAGTTAAAATGAAATAAACTTTTGACTTTAAGGTGAACCTTAAATATGTATAAATGTGCAAATAAAGAAACAGTTGTATAGGAGCCAAATATGTTGTTCTGAATTGTAGTTCACTCTGTGTGTCTGTGGGTGTCGCTGTGTTGTTACCTGAGGATCAGGTATAAAGGTAGCTGCCTGTTATTGGTTAGGTGTTGGAACTGGAAGGGAAAAGACGTTTTGACTGCTGTGGCGCTAACTCGCCGGCGTTATGGTTGTCAGATCGGTTATTGGAATAAATTTATATTTTAACTGCATCAGGACATTGTTCTGGTCCTTTTTCGATCAACACGCAACAGTAACGTTTATGAAATGTGAGTTAGTGAAGCGCATTAAAACAGGATCATTGTCCTCACCAGTTGTCCCTCTGCATTCTTTAAAAAACAAAAACAAAATATGCCCTGTAGTAATTTATTAATAATTTAATAACGCCAGGGTGCCATCTTTTTTTCTTAAAAAAAGGAAAATCAGGAGGAAAATGAGTCATTTATTTCTGTAGGTTCTTGTCGAGTTGGATTGGCTGGGAAAATTAATCATCCAAGTCGCAAATGAGTTTTAACAACATTTATTTACATAGACACACACAAACATAACACAGCTATATAGGTATATATATGGGTCAGGATATATGGACATTTGTATCACCAAAGGAGATCGGCTATGAAAAGTTAGAAATTATTTTAAAACGAGGTTGTAACGAGAGGTTTTGAGAGAGTGTGAGAGAGAAAAGGGAGGGGCATCTTGTGGAGCAGACGGAGTAAAATAAAAGTACTAAAAGTACTAAAATAAAAATCCCTATGGATGAAAAAGGGAATAAAATTCTTAATCTGAATTAATAAACGGTTCTCAGTGTAATGGTTAAGCCGGTTACCAGCAGTGATTACACCTGGTATCTGCCGTGATTCTGGCTTTCGATGGCGGAGTGCGACACCAATCTGACCCACA
Organism: Hirundichthys speculiger; assembly: GCA_018398805.1. Lineage (NCBI taxonomy): Eukaryota > Metazoa > Chordata > Actinopteri > Beloniformes > Exocoetidae > Hirundichthys > Hirundichthys speculiger. The sequence goes on from JAGFBZ010000323.1 coordinate 59,394, forward strand.
TGACCACCTTACCAGACAGCCCAGCGGGCATTTCAGCGTCGGTCATTCCAAGCGAACTGGGTGGACTCCCGTAGCTCCTTCGATCCGAACGATTGACTGGTTCTGGTGGCAGAACCCAGTCGGCTCCTTTCTTGGGTTGGTCACAGGCCGGGTGGACTAGCTAGGACTAGCTTTGCCCACAAAGCTAATCCTGATGGTCACTTACATCTTGAGAGGTAGACTACACCAACTTACAATTTAGTCATGACCCGACTCAGACATCAACAAGGCTCATCATCAGTGACATGAAGTCTTTGGCCTCTTATTCATATTCTAGCAGAAATACAGGTGTCCTAAGTTAACTAGGGAAATAATCCACATGGAAAACTCATCAATGTACTTACACTGCACTATTGTTGCCTCTTCTAGCCAGCAGCTGCCACTGATCTAGGTCTGAATGCATAAATGCTACCAAGTTCAAGTTGCATGCTAATGTGAATTGTTACCTATTGATAGTATTTGAGCATTTTGTTTTGATCCTTTGTTCATGCTGAGGTCATCACCTGATCGGTGGATATGAGAGCACAGTGTAATCCAGTGTGTTTCTCTTGCCCAAATAGTGATAGTCTGTTGACATGTCTCTCTGAGTGTGGCTCAGATAAAGGAGCATGTGGGTGTTGGTTAATAGCCACATTGTTATTATACAGACTTACATTGATAGTAAGGGGTTCAACACACAAACGTACCCAAATTGGTGCGGATACATTGTGTGTGAAGTGTCCCCAGTTTTAGGATAGGCTCGTGTATTGGTGGTGAAGAGGTCCAAGTACATGAGTGTCCCCAGTTTGCTTCAAATAGAAAGTGTATGTGTGTTGACTGTCCCCAGTTGTAGGCGAGACGTAGATATTGAAGTCTCAGCAGATTTAACCTCAGAGCAACATGTCACCACCAGGGTTATTATAGTTAACGAAAACTAAGACTAAAACTAAAACTAGCAATGAAAAAATATTTCAGTTAACTGAAATAAAAATAAAAACTACAATTAAAAAAAAAAACGAAAACTAAATAAAAACTACAATGAAGGATGTAAAACTAACTAAAACTAAACTGAATTGTAGATAAATTCAGCTTCGTTTTCGTTGTCGTTTCGTTTTCTCCCTTGATTACTGCCATAGAGATTACTGCCTGTCCTGCAGCGGCCGCTATGCTACCCTCCCTCCAGAGAGGGGGCAGCATAGCGGATATAATCTGCTGCATACTGCAAGAAGAAGGTACTTAGCGGGCATTTTATGATTTGCTAGAAATGGCTAAAGCTGCAGGTCGCATTTTCTCTATGTGTGGACTTCTATCGTCGGGTCTGAGAAATCGGACTACGACTTCACTTGAGCAGCGTGTTTTTCTAAAGATTAACAAAAAGTTACTGCACTAAAGGTGTGTGTCTGTGTCTGTGTCTGTCTGTCTGTGTCTGTGTGTCTGTGTGAGAGAGAGTCCTCTCCACAATGGAGACCATTTTCGTAGAGATATCCTAATGGTGAATTTCATTTCAGTTAAAACAATTCCATGTTGTTCCATTGTTAAATAAATAAAATAAAAGTTCAAACAAAAGTTTAATAGATTTACATTCAGAAATCTTTGACGAGTAGTGCAAAAAACATCTATTTTATTTTCATATTTACAATTTGTTACTCTGGCAGATATGAAGCATTTTTCAGCCCTTTTCAGTTATAGGAGTGTCACATGTCATCATTTTTTTTTTTTTGTTGTTTTTTTTTTTTAAAGTAACATTTTGCCTTGTTTTTGGAGGTTCATAACTGTTTTTGTGTATTAAGGTTTTTCCACAACTTCATTTTGGAATACAGACCCTTTTAAGTTTTATTTTTGATTTACCTGCAGGTGTTGGTTATAGAAAGAAATTAAAAGGACTTGATGATAAATCATATTTGGTGTCATACATTCTTTCATCCTTTCCAGCTTCTACAAGTCAAGGCTTTCTCTTAATACCTGAAAAACTAAAACTAAGACTAAAACTAAATAAAAACTAAACTGAAACTAGCCAATTCCTCAAAATAAAAACTAAACTAAAACTACTAAATCACTTGTTGAACTAACTAAAACTAAACTGAAATAAAAAAGAAAACTGGAAAACTAAATAAAAATAATAACTAAAGAAAATTTCAAAACTATAATAACCTTGGTCACCACCATTAATGTCTGGCACAAGAATGCTCATAGTGTTTCTCCCTTTGTTGAACTGCAGATTTCCACTTCTCCTGTGGCCACACCATCAACAGGTGACGACTTAAACGGCAGCCATCAGCCGCTGGTTCCTGCCAAACATGTGGAACACTTGTCCACCAGTGTCAACACGGTACGTGTCTTTGCAGCAACAAAGACAAATGCAGTTTAACTGACTCTGCACAAGAGGTAAACGTAGATATTGGAGTCTCATGCTTAAAGTGTAGTGTTATTATAAGTAATAATGTAGCTTTTTTTTCATGGACTTTACAACAACAAAGACAAATGCAGTTTAACTGATTCTGCACTGTGGTAGTTTAACATCAATGAAGTTTACTATTAAGTATCTGAATAAGTATCAGCTACTGCTTGAAATTAGATTAAACTTTCTATATTGATTTGATTCCATTGTCTGTCAATCTTGTTCATTCCAGTAATTTTAGTCCAGGATTACTAAATTGAAACAGCACCATGACAAGTGCTCTGAACGCTACATGGCCTCAGAGGAAGAACGCAATGAAATTGAAAGACAGCGTACCTTCCTTTTGCATCAGCGTGAGCTTCTCGATCAACAGCTAGCACAGTTGGATAATGTAAGTATAATTTAGGTAAATAAAGGTAGAGTCAAGGTTATGTCACAATATTGGTTTTTCCTTTTTTTTTTTAGATGAAGTGAATTAGATTTGAAGTGGGGAAACTCAGTTATATACATAGGTTTAATGAATGCCAATCATATAAATTATATGTTCCTTTTATTTACTTCTCAATTGGGGTATCTGAATTATGACTATTTTCAGGGGGGGTTTGTGTCTGTGTGTTTTAATTACTAGGTTTCTGCTCCTCCACCATCTACCAAATTCTCAGAAATGAAAATTCCCTTGAATCATCCAGTGAATTATGAGTGTAACCCAAAACTGAGGTCAGGAAAAAGACAGGTGACCTCTTCTTCTCTAATCATACTCAATGTAAGAAAAAAATATTTCTGGAAAAATATCTATTGGCCCTCATTTATGAAGGGAGCATATGCATCAAACTGATTATGCTCAGTTCAAATGGCATACAAAAAAGAAATTCACCTTGCATTTCTCCCTTTATGACATCATTCTTGATTCTCATTTGCATGAGAACAATTTATTTTCATTTTCATTTTGTTTGAACTTTACTGTTTTTTCACTGCTTGAAAAATGCTGCAATATTCCTACAATAGCATGTGCATAGCAAGTCAAATCAGAGGTTGCAAAAATAAAGGTTGCAAATAATTCATAAACACCATTATTTTCTTTTATTAGAGCAAAGAAGATACCACAGATGAATCAATGGATGAGAGCAGTCCTTCTGACTACAGTGATGTTGATTACATACCTGACACTGATGGAGCTGACTCTGATGTCAGCATGTCTTTGAGCCCTGAAAAAAAAACGACAGAGGGTACAACTTCCCCAATTGTTAACAGTGATGGCGAATAACCCAGACAAAGAAAGCAGCTTAACAGACAGCCCAGACAAAGAAAGTAGCACGAAAAAAAATGTAGTAAGGAATAGGGGTGTAACGGTACACAAAACTCTTGGTTCGGTACGTACCTCGGTTTTGAGGTCACGGTTCGGTTCATTTTCGGTACAGTAAGAAACATAAATGCAAAATATAAATGTGCTAGTTGTTTATTACACACTTTTGTGCTTTTTAACAATAGGCACATTAGCCTATACAAAGCTAGAATTCTGTTAAAAAATACAATATTCTAAAATGTAGATATTTTGAAAAACAAAATAAAAATAACATTGGCTCAGACTTTTGCTTAAAAAAAGAATCCATGTGATGTGCAAAACTGAACAGTTGCAACACTGAACAGTTTCAAGTTGTTAGTCAGATTAAATAACATGCATAAGGCTCAGGGTGTTTCTTTAAAAACTAATCTTTTTATTCTTTCATAAAGTCTGGGTATGATTTTCTGGCTAAAATGTGGACGAGAAGGTAATTGATATCGGGGCTCAATTACCTTTATCATGTGTTTGAAGCCAGCGTTCTCTACCACTGATTAGGGTGTTTGTGTGCACGCGCGTCGCTTCGCCTGTGTATGTGGTGACACGCGCCCAGTCCGCACACAGAAACTCATGCTGGCTGTGCACTGAGCCCGGCAGAGAGAGAGGGAGAGAGAGCGAGAAGCGCGGCTCGCGAGGCAGACAGCAGCCAAGTGATGGCTTCAAACCTAGCGGTTTGAGTGCGCGTGAGTCTCAAAATCACCAGAAAAAGTAGCTAGATTTGTCGCTAGTCGCTTTTTACAAATTAAGTCGCTAGGGGGGTCTGGAAAGTCGCTAGATATAGCGACAAAGTCGCTAAGTTGGCAACACTACCGTTTGCGCACAACTGCGCATGTGCGGTTGCAGCACTCTGCTCCACAACGTGCGGTCCTCTACTAAATATGTCCGTGTGGAAACTCGTTCGGTACGCCCCCGTCCCGAACCGACCTACCTGTACCGAAACGGTTCAATACAAATACATGTACCGTTACACCCCTAGTAAGGAAGAAGATGCGATCATCATTCATCTCAGGAAAGAAGAAGAAATGGACAATCAGCCCGCAGAAAAGGAAGAACACACCACGCCACCCAGAGAAAGACAGTAGTTCAATCGTCAGCCCAGAGAAAGGCAAACGTTCAGTTGAAGTACCTTGTACCACAAATACTCAGGAGCATCGAGTGTATGACAAGAGGAACTATTGCCTTTATTGCTCCATGCCAACAGCAAAATCACACGACACCTTCAAGCTGCTCAAAGAGAAGCCAAGAGAGGATGAACCCGGAATGGGATGAAAAAGAGTTAGATCCCTCTGTGCTCTGACCATGCCCGTCAGTTTTGAGACAAGTAAGGGCCTACGGAAAATACTAACACACATGAACAATGACTAAGTGTCAAATGTTGTTCAGAATGATAAATGCATTCTGCAGCTTGGACAATATATGTTCAATAAACTAAAAAATAAAGGGAAAAACAATGACGATTACATACGACAAAAGATGAGAGAAGTTGGAAGAATGGTCCTCGTAGCTCAAAATGTTACACCACTGAATGAAGAAGGAGTTCTTCATTCTTAAAAACGTCCCACATGTTATATCTGCAATGAAGAAGGCAGCAGGATACGATCCTGAAACCAACACATATCAAACCCCGTCTTTAGCGCTCAAGCTGGGCCACAGTCTAAAAAAAATATCCAGCATTGTTGAGAGCGATGCTATGATGTTTGGTGATGATATCACAGCAGAATATGCCAAAAGGTACAGAGTTATACATGACAGCAGATGGGAAGAGTTCATCTCCTCTGGAGCACTAAACACTCTTAAGGAGGCCAAGTGGAATATGCCACAGGTGTTACCATTTACCCATGATGTGAAGCTCTTGAACTTTTACATGGAAAACCAGCAACATATTTCAGAGACACTGCTAAGAATCTCCCCCACTCGAGAAAACTATGCTGCCCTGGCTAAGGTAACACTTGCTTTTCAACAGACGAAGAGCAGGAGAGGTGTCGAGGATGTTACTGATTGCCTTTAGGTCCCGGAACAAGTCAGCGTTGCATGATCACGTGGCTATCTGCTTGACTCTGCAAGAGTGGAGATCTGAGGGAAAAGGGGGAGGATGGTCCCTGTCTTGTTAAAACCATCTATGGTGACTGCTATGGAGCTGCTAGCTGAGATGCATGAAAGCTGCAGTGTACCAAATGATAATTTATTCATGTTTGGAAGACCAGAAGCCTTGTCAGCCTACAGAGGAGGAGAGTGCCTTCAAAAATATACCAAACTCTGTGGTGCCAAACACTCTGAAGCACTGACTTCAACAAAGCTTCGAAAACATATTGCAACAATGTCACAGGTCTTGAACCTTGAGGAAAATGAGTCTGACCAACTGGCCGACTTCTTAGGTAATGATATTCGCGTCCACTGACAGCACTATCAGTTACCCCAAGGAACTCTGCAGCTTGCTAGAATGAGCAAAGTGCTCCTGGCCATTAAGAGAGGGGGACTGTGTCGCAGTACAAAGGGATGACACTGGATTATATTGAAGTTGACCCTGAAGGTTTGGGCATGTTCTTAATTTTTGATCCATTTAACACTAGTATGGATACTCGGTTTCATATTTCTGTGTTTTTATAAATGCTGTACTAGAGTCTGCCTGTGAGATTAAGAGTGCTATTGATTTAATTTAGATTATTTTCTACTTGTCTTGTTTTTTGCCAGAGAAACTGCCACAATCCAGTGAAGGAGATTCCAGTGACACTTCAGAAGATGAGTGTACCAGCAGTGAAATGGAACATATAATGGACACATCAGCATCATCAGCACCATCAGCATTAGCACGTGGTGCTAATCCTCCTATACAAGGTTAAAACCTGCAGTGCAAAGAGAATGATGATCATTGTGTCCTTACTCTTATGACAAGATGATGAATGTTGCCATGAAGCTAATCTCTCTCTATACAGAAGTTCACATTTATATAGAATGGACATATTTAATTTTTGGTGCTACAATTTCTAAACCATTTACATGCAGCGAAAGCAGCATTAAAACTGGAAGAGCAATCTGAAAAATATATCTTAGACTTAAGGTGCTAGAGAGCCAAACAGCATAATGATGGCGTTGACTTTCTTCCAGTAATAAAATATACTGATCACACAGGTGGGCTGTGTTACAGAACCACCTGTTGTTTGAGTTCACAAGGCTTTTTTACCCCCCTTTCGTTAAGGCTACGACTTGGAAAAAAATCTTCATGATGATGGCTTCATTTGCATGTTTTCCAGTATTATTACATAGAATTGCATTTGTTCTTTTCTTCACAGAACCAGCAGTAAAACAAAGCAGACTCAAATGGGAAGCAGGAGAAGTTCGTTCTGTGGAGAAACACCTGATGAAATTCATCAAAACATTCACAGTTCCTGCCAAGCAGGACTGCATGCTTTGCCTGCAAAATGAAACGGAGACATTGAAGGAACGAACATGGACTGATGTAAAAAACTATGTGAGAAACAGAATCACTTCATTGAAGAGGCAGATAAGTACTTAAATACTTATCTGTCTTCTATCTATCAATGCAATTGATCAAATTTTCTCGCTGAGAAAACAGGGCACAGGAGAGCCCTCCTGTCCCGATGGAACACTGGCTGCTAGATACATCGGATACCTCCTGTATCAGAAAATTTATGACACGGCAGCTGCCATCCTGGACACCATAAACCTGCCTGCCGTGTGTGTTGGAGTGAGCTGCGCTGTGAACACTCAGACTGATACTCTTGGTGAGCTGAATCGGAAACTGGATGTGATTCTGAATCACAGGCTAGTGACGATTTTTAAACTCTTTGGCGAACTGGATTCAAACATGGAGAAGTTGCAAGCGCTGCTCAGGGAGAATTGACCTGTAATTCGGCCATTTGGATTTATTCCCACCGAGATGAAACCAGCAAGAACTGAAGGCAGACGAAATCTCAAGTCAGCCTGACCCAAACAATCTTCTCTTATCTGAATCCGGCTCCCCTGAAACAAAAGCTCGCCTCTTCAAGGCTGGGCTCTGTCTAATCTCACCTGGATATTATGACTTCTTGACGCTCCTCCCCCGATCTCTCCCCTTTCCAAACAACACCTGTGGCTCCAGACTGAACTGGGACAGGGGTCATTGGCTTACGCACACACATACACATGCACACACACACTCTTCCCGCCCCTGCCCAACCTCCTCCGCTGGCTCCGGCTGTTTCCAACTCCACGCTAGACAGACTGATGCACTGCACGCCGGGATCTGGCAGCACGCACACGGACTGTTTGGCTGGACACCCCCCTCCTCCCACCCACCTCTCATGTCTTAGTTTTAAGTTTGTCTATGCTTATTTTTTGTGCTGAGGTTTTTTTTGCTAATCTCACAACGTGCCCCTCAAGGACACGTTGTGGGAGTAACTTTTTTTTTACCCTCTACCCCCTTTCAACATGTGGTCTCATTTTCCTCTGATAAGAAGGTGCACTGTTATGTGGCAGCAGCCCCCAGACACTGTCGACCCATGTCTGAATATGTTTTTTTGTTTCTGTATGTTTTTCTTGGACGATGTACTGGAAATGTAATTTCACTGTGTTGGGACGCTGGCTCAGTGACAATAAAGGCATTCTGTATTCTGTATTCTGTATCTGCCATGTTCATAAAGTGAGCATCTAAAAGGTAAAACAATGTTCAATTCAGCATCAACAGGTTAAGTTGTGAAATGTTTAAAAGTAGGTAGAAAAATGAAAATGAATCAATCAAAATATGTTTAAAAAATGTTAAAAGGTCAATAATATGTTTTATTCAAATACATTAATTTAGCCACATTTTTACTAATTTAACTAACCTGTTTTTTATGTACTGAAAATAAGAACATAAAAAAAAACAGAGAGAGAGAGAGAGATGTTAAAAACAACTGTGTTAAACTGGTAAACTGTTGTCCTCAGCCTCAATATCAAAAGATGTTTGTACACTGGTACAAGATTAACAGCTGGAGAGTCTCAGGTTTTTAATTTATTTTGTAAGTGCCCTTTTTGTTAATTAAAGATCAGTGAGGCTGCAACAAATGTCATTCTCTTCAAATTTTATTGCCTGCGTTTGGTAATGCATGTGGGTCCCCTTGTCATTGGTTGTAAGACTTACTTATCATAATTTCAACCGACTTCATATGTTTTGTGTTGATTCAGTGAATGTTAGCAAAATGTCAGGAAGCTCTGCCCATCAATTCAAATGACTTTCCTGGGACATATATCTTAAGGTTTGGAATCTCTGTGTAGTGGCCATTTGTCAATAACAAGAATATATGAGAAGTCCAAATGAAACTCTTGAACAGACCAGTGCTGCACCATAGATATGTGGTGTGCTCAGGTGAAAGACATTTAATGTCCATACAATGTTCAGCTCCAACAAAATAAGGTTTATTTAACCAAATGAACAAGCAACAAACAAACAAAAGAAGTGAATCTGTGCCACTCCTGCTCTGGTAAAAAAAAAAAAAAAAATCAGCCAATCCAGGTGTATTGTGGTCTATTACCAGTGCCCTACATATATCCCTTGGTGCCCACAATGTGCCCAAATGAAATAAAGACAAATACTAAACAAGAAAACAACATAACAAATAATAAACAGAATACTTGCAAAAATGTATATATATTGAATTCAAATAAATCAATGCAGAATACTCAAATCTAAATACTAACTAAACAATACCAAATACTAAGAATAAATAAGTAAATAGTTCAAACACTATGGCTTGCAAAAAATAAGACCCCAAAGATAACTTCTATTAGAATCTGTGTTAGGGTTAGTCCCCAAAGGTTTCTTAAATAAGATTTGTCCCCAAAGTCCAAGTAAAAAGTCAGATTTGATTCGTGATGAGGCGCAACAAGATGGCGGATGAGGTCGCACGGTGCCCTCATCGCGAAGATTGTTAGTAAGGAAGTAAAGGAGAGGAAAGGCTCAGCGAGGGTGATTCCTAACCATTGAGGTTGCAATCGCTACTAAGATTTCCAAACAGGAGAGAGTGTGAAGGGGACTTCCGCACTCTCGTCCTGACCATTTGTTCTGGAAATCAGGGCGCGATCAGCCGATGGTGAGGAGACTCGCTCGTCCCGTGTATGAATGCGCACCGGTGAATTATTGGTGGGCTCAACAGCAATAAAAATATACAATAACAACAGTGTAATAACGAAAAACCAAAAGCTAAGCTAAGTAGCTCTGCCCAGACTCCAGCCTCTTACTTTTGTTGCTCTGAGGGGGCAATCGGAGGTATTCCGGAGTCTAGGGAGGATGATTAATAATGGTGACGGCAGAGCCACTGTTGGGTTACCATCCGCGGATGTGGTCACAAGAGTGGCTCCTTTTCGTCCTGGTTCTCTCAGCTTACGTACAGGTTACAGCGTCTGGGCACAGCCGGGTCCTCCTGCAGCCGGGTCCTCCTATGGAAGCGCATCTGGAGATGTCACGTCGTCCCGTGGCACCACCATGTTCCTCTCACGCCGATGCGTCCGCAGGTCACTTGTGGTACTGGCCGGACGGGATGGGTTAACCGGTCTTTCCTTCACCGGTGGCTAACTAGAGCGTCTCTGGACGGGCCTCATGGTTGCTGGCTGGATGCTGTGGCGGGCCAGAGTAGGCCAATCAGGAATATCCTGGGTCAAGTGGAGAAGGTCCGAGCCAGAGATCAAAGAGCAGGAAAAAGAGCGAACTGAGGGTGTCCACAGTTTTTAAGCTGCCGGGATGCAACCCGCCTTCGTTGGGGGTCCCTGCTGTGAGCTGGAGATCCTCAGCCAGTAAGATGGTGTGACATCACTTTTCACACCTTGATGTCGAACAAAAAAAACACCAGGCATGCTGGGGATTTGAGTTTAATTATTCCTTTTGTCTCCTTTGTCTCAGAAAACCATGCGGTTTTCCCCAATTACAAAAAAGCGATTGGCGAGTGGAAGTCATTCATTGAGTGAGTGAATCTCTGTCACTGTGCAACACTGTTTGAAACTTCTGTTCTGAAAAAATGTTAATCATAGTTGGATTGAAGATTGAAAACCTTTCCTGTGGAATATTACACTGAAAAGCAGCTTCAATGTAATGTTAATTGCTATGGTGTGCTGCCACAATAAAAGTTTTTCTTTCTCTTCTTTTGACAGTGAGGTTCAAATCAAAACTAGCTTTTCAGTCTGTTAGATTGTGGTAGGTCTGGATTCTGGAAGTGGCCTTTCTTGGATACTGAATTGAGCAATTGTACTGCAAAATTAATAGTAATTAAAAAAAAACATTAAATGAATTGCTTTGGTTTATTCAAAATTACATTACTTATATTCATGAACTTGTTTAAAGTAATTTTGTCTTATTTTAACTACTTTTATGATCTATATTAATCCCCAAATTAAGGTGTTATTTCTTAAAATTAACTTAGTTAAGAGACCAAAAATTCAAATTTTAAGTAAAATATAGGGCTGTCAAACGCGTTAACGGCTGATTAACGCAAAATAATTTTAACGCAACTAATTTTTTTAACGGGCGATTAACGCGAGCCGGCCGTTGATGTACAATAGTAGAGAGGAGAGTAGGTGTTGCCTCCAGGCTTCATGAGCCTCGGGCCCCTCCGTAGTTTGTCAAAACAGGAAGCCATGCACTGACGTCGACGGCCATGCAGCAGACAGACGTAAACAAACCTCCGTGAGCAGTAGCTGGGATAAAATGGATACACAAGATACTATTTTGAATGGTAAGTTCAGCTTCAAAACCTTGCCTGATGGCTAACTCCAAAAGACTAATGTCGTTTGTGTTTACTGTCGATGTGAATTTAGTTACCACCGGAGTCCCGACTACTGAAATATCACTTGTCGGCTAATCAGAGTGCGGATGCAGAGAGCCCCCCCCCCCCCCCCCCCCCCCCCCCCCCCCAGTTTGAAGCAATATTTTGTATAAAGAACATAAGAGAAAATATTGAGTATATATATAATATATAATGGATTTGGCATTGTAGCAATAAAAAAACATGCATTTGTTTTGCATAAGGCAAGCATTTGTGTACTCTCATATTAGGCAAGGCAACTTTATTTGTAGAGCACAATTCATACACAAAGCAATTCAAAGTGCTTTACAGATGCATAAAATCACAAGAAGGCAAATAGAATCATTCCATACAAGCATAAAAATAATCAATAATAAATAAAATTAATTAATTAAATTAAAAATGAAGAGTGCAGATAAAATCCTTCCAGTCATCATCTTCACATCTAAACAGAACTGTTTTCAGTCTGGATCTGAACATTGTCAGAGTTCAGGTCTGTCTCACATCTTCTGGAAGACTGGTCCAGATTTTAGGAGCATAAAACTGAAATGCAGCTTCACCTTGTTTAGTCCTGACTCTGGACACCAGCAGGAGACCACTACCTGAGGTTCTCAGAGTCCAGGTTGGTTCATATGGATCTAACATGTCAGAGATGGACTTTGGGGCCATGAAGAGACTTGAACACAAGTAGAGCTGTTTTAAAGTCTATTCTCTGAGTGACAGGAAGCCAGAGACCTCAGGACTGGACTAATATGGTCATATTTCCTGGTTCTAGTCAGGACTCGTATTAATAAGAGTAATACAACTTGAAAAAGATCTGTATAAGGTAGATTTAGAACAGATAAAAATATGCGATTAATTTGAGATTAATCATGATTAACGATTGACAGTCATGCGATTAATCTGATTAATTATTTTGAGAAATTGACAGCCCTAGTAAAATAATCTTAAATTAGTGTTTTTTTCCCATTGTTTGTTCAAGAAGAACTTGCATAAATTTAAGATTTTCTTTCTAGTTTTAAGCCCCATTTTAGTTTTTCAGAGGCAAGATTTGTGCTCATTTTAAGATCTCCTGTCAAGTAAAAAAAAGCTTACCCCATTACAAGATAATTTCACTGAATTTAAGAATATTTAGCTTCTTTCTAGCAGTGGTGGGCCGTCAGGGCCTGCAAGGCCTTCTCTGCTGGCCTGAAAATATCTGAATCACAGACCGATGTTATATTTTGTCCATGAATGTTTATAAATAATTCCCAATGGTCTGTCCGCTTCCTTTCATTGCTTGTCCCCTGGTTGAGCTGCATCCAGATGTGTATTTTCATATTTAAGCATTTCACCAATCACATTTCAGCCACCATTTGCTTGCCAGGGTCAAAGAAATCTGCCTGGAGGCCTTTACAATCAGTTCTGCGGGCAGTGTTGGGCAAGTTCACTTTCTACACGAACCTCTTCAGTTCATAGTTCATAGAAATTAAAATGAACTATTTCAGTTCACCATTTCAAAAAATTAACTAAATAGTTCATTTTTAGTTCATTTTTTAAAAAATTCTTTATTAATGTTCCTGCGAGCAATTATTTGTCAAAATGATTGCCACTGCCCATATACTACCCCACCACAAACGGCAATTATTTTATCTATTTTAACTGTTGAAAACTACTGGTCCGATTCTGAATTGCTGACCAACCAGGGTTCACATTAGCATTGAAGGAACAGCCCATGTAAAACTGTCATTTCCGTTTCAGCTTCTCTCTACAACAGCCATTCCCAAACTTCAGAATACCAAGGCCCAATTTGAAATGTTAAAAATCTCCGCAGCCCACCAAAACCTTTAATCACAACTGTGATCAACACACAGGACAAGGAACCATGATCCGATATTAATGTAAGGGGTCAACAAATAAGGTGACACTTGTCATATTAAGTTAAGATGACAGTAGAATAACACTTAACTTATTTGTTTTATTACCTCTTAATGTTTTTTTAATCATGTCATGAATATTTTACAGTAATTAAAAACATATTTAAAAAAGGTCGAGGATTTAAAACACATTTGTTTAATTTTAATGACCTCTCACAGCCCACCTGCAGTCTCACGATGGCCCACCAGGGGGCCGCGGCCCACACTTTGAGAATCACTGCTCTACAGTAGATTAAAAATATGAGGGAAAAACTTGCTGCCAAATGGTCTTTATTATAAGACAAAAACAGGTCCTTAAGGTGCAAATGTTTTTCCCCCATTTCAATATTTCCACCCCCCCCCCGACAGCCGGGGTGCTCCTCTGGCTCTGGGTAACTGTAGCTCTCATCTTCCTTCATGATCGTTTTAAACGTTTGATGATGCAATTGTTAGCGTGACAGCAGCCACAGTCTGTGTTGCCATGTTTGATTGATTTCCTCAGATACATATCAGGCTAGTTTGTGGTGGATTTTAAATGGGGTTCACTGGAAACCTGGAACGGTTTTAACCGTGCGTGAACTATGATAGAGAGTCATTCACAACTGCCCAAATGAACTCGTTCACGCCCCACGCTCGTGAAGGGGAAAGTGAACGCGCTCGGTTCACGTTCGCGAAAAATATGAACTAGTTTGTGAACTTTCGTTCAATGAACGCGTTCAGGTACAACACTGTCTGTGGGCCCTGTAGCATAAAATAAGTGTCGATCAAACTGTTGGTTCAACCAATCAGACTGTGAGTTTGCGATACCAAGGCCCTCTAGCAGGCGTACGGAAACACCAGCGTATTCAAACGCTTTGATTGGATAGTCAAAAAGCGTACTAGCCAGAGCTAGCAAACTGCATCTGTAGTGAGCTGCACAAGCAAAGATAGTGTTGTGTTGATTTAATAGCTGTTTTGTCAACCCACAATGGCTGAAGGAAGAGAAGAAATGGATTTGGTTGCAGATGTACTGTCAAAGCCATTTTCAAGACGGACTTTTCAAGAAAAGCTGGACGTTGTTAAGAAAGGCCGGGCAACTCCGAAGCTAGCAAGCCTGTCGCAACCGGGAAAAGGATTTGTCCGCTACTTTCAGTCCACTAACTATGAGCTTTACTCCTGGCTCACAGGCCCCCGAGGAACGCTGTAAATTGTATTCCTGGGAGTGCTTGTTATTGTTATTCGCCACTGATCGACACGGTGTTTGGAGCTACACTGGATTTGTAAATTTGACTTGCCTAACCAAAGCAGCAACGAGACACCAAAGCACTGCCGGACACTTCCAAGCAACGGTGCTTTCCAAAACCTTTGGGGAAACCAGAGTGGATCTACAGCTGAGCGAGCAAGTGTGCAGGGAAACGGAGCTCCACAATGAAAAGGTGAAGAAAAATAGGGAAATCTTAAAAAGACTGATAGACTGTGTCATTTTTCTGGGCAAGCAATAACTTTCATTTCGGGGACACGGAACTATGTGGAGCTTCTTTCTCTCATTGCTGAGAGCAACACGGACTTGCATTACCACCTGTCCACTAATAAAGTGTTTAGTGGGATGTTGGGACGTTGCTGAAGTGATGGGGAAGAGATCAGAAGGGAAGTTAAAAAAGCACCGTTTGTCTCTGTTATGGTGGATGAGACGACAGACGCAAGTAACGCAACGCAGCTCGCACTGGTTCTGCGTTATGTAACGGACACAGATGTCAAGGAGCGGTTTGTCAGATCTGAAGATGTTACCAGTAGGAAGCAAGCCAAAGACATTGCAGGTCTTATCATGCGATTTTTGGTGAAAAATGAATGTCTGGGTAAAGTTGTGGCACTGTGTTTTGACAGCGCAGTGGTCATGTCTTCTGGATTAAATGGGGTGCAGACTAAAGTTAAGGAGAGAGCATCTTTGGCTTTATTCATACACTGCTATGCACATTGGCTCAATTTAGTATTGACTCAGGGGGCCTAAAAGAATGCAAGATCTGACTGTAATGTTTGGCATGGATGATTTTGCAGGAAAATCCCCTACTGATCTCCTTGACTTCTTTCAGCAGAAAAATCTGAATGAGAGCATGGGGCAGCAAATTAAAGTGTATGCCAGAAATACGACAGGGCATGCTCGACTTTTAGCATTAGCTTCAATGGCGAAAGAAAAGGACTTCTTTTTTTTACTGACTAAATCTTTTTTTTTTTTTCAAAATGAGGAAGGAAAATACACAATGACAATAAGTATAACAAAGCACAATCATTAATAGGAAGGAGAAAAAATAAATAAATAAAAATAAAATAAATAAATAAATAAATAAAATTAAATAAAAAAAAACAAACAAACAAAACCCCCAAACCATCACCCCTCCCACCACCCAGGGCACCTCATAACCAAGCGCAATGAACCAGGCTAGATTCATTCCTTTAATTTTTCAACAGCTGATACCCACAGACCAATCTTGGACTCACTGAGGCCTATCACACGAGCAGTGGACACCTCCAAGTAAATTATATCCAAAAACATGAGAATCCAGTTGCTCACTGAGAGCTTGTCAGGGTGTTTCCACCTTGTGGCAACCAATTTCTTGGTTGCAGTGAGGCCAGCAAGGAGAAGTCTTTTCTGGGACCCTGAAGTTGACAGCTGAGATAGATCATTCAAGACAGACAAAGCCCCTAGAAGTTCCCCTATCCATCATGACCTTGAAGAAAGGGTGTCGTTTCAGCGGCTGATCCCACGGGACCCCGTAGGCCCTAAGGGCCGACCTGAGTTGTAAATAAAAAAAGAAAGACGTGCCTGGTAGGTTGTAAAAGTCCATCAGATCCTGAAATGAACGGAGACCAGTGTCATTGTTAATATCGCCTAAGGTGTGAACACCTCTTTTCTCCCACTGAGAAAAACTTATAGGTCTCTGTCCTATTAGTAGTTGGTTATTGTTAAATATAGGAGAGCCGAGATGCCATGGACATAGAACAGCGCAAGATTTCTGGGCATTACGCCAAATCTGAATAACATGTGTTATAAGAGAGCCAAACCTCAGATGGCATTGTTTGATAGAAATGTTAGTGAAAATTACATCTTGGAGTCTCCAAGGGGAGACTAATTCCTCTTCTAGGGCACGCCAGGATACCACAGCCTTTGGGTTAAACCAATTAAGCAGAGGTCTTAATGAGAAGGACCAAAACTATAGTTTAAAATTTGGGACTGCCAGCCCCCCATCAACCCTCTTCCGCTGAACAGTGGACATTTTAAGTCTGGGCCTCTTACTGTTCCAAAGAAATTTAGATATAGCTGAGTGAAGTTTCTGCCAGTAACCATAAGGGGGAGACAAAGGAAGCATTGAACTAATAAAATTAACTCTAGGCAATATATTCATTTTAATTATTGAGGCGCGGGCCTGTAGGGAGTTAGGAAGGCCTGACCATCTGTTGAGGTCCTGCAATATTTTGTTGTACATGCTAGTGTAATTATGCTTTACAATAAGGTGGGGAAAATTTCTACACCAAGGTATTTGAAGTGTTCAACCATAGGGATTTCCGCTGGGAGATTAGCAGATCTGGCAGCCACGTTGAGAGGTAAGAATGCAGATTTAGGCCAGTTAATCTTAAAACCTGATAAATCACCAAATTCTCCCAACACCCCAAGCAAATGACCTATGGATGACTCAGGATTACGCACAAAAACCAGTACATCATCCGCGTAAAGGGCAATGTGATGACATGTGCCTCGGATAGATATAGGGCTAATATTCTGTGATTGTCTAATAAATTGAGCCAGTGGCTCAAGAGATAAGGCAAAAAGCCCAGGACTCAATGGACAGCCCTGTCTGGATGATCTTTCAACAGGAAAAAGAGACGAGCAAATTTTCCCAGTCAGGATCATGGCTGATGGAGCGGTGTAAAGTACTTTAACCATATGGATGAACCCCTTCCCTAATCCCATTGTCTCCATAACAGCCCAGAGGTATGACCATTCAAGCCGGTCAAAAACTTTCATAGCATCCAAAGATATGGCTGCTAATGGTGCTTTCTCATCTTTGCTTACATCAATTATGTGCAGTAAACGTCTGAGATTGTCCGTGGCTAGGTGACCTTTTATGAAGCCGGTTTGGTCACAATGAACAAGGAAAGTCATATATTTCTGTAACCGATGAGCTAGAACCTTGGCATAGATTTTAAGATCAGCACCGAGTAGGCTCAAAGGCCTGTAACTACTACATTCAGACGGTTCTTTATCCTTCTTCAACAATAAGGAAATTAGGGCTGTATTGACATCCCTGGAGAACCTGTCCTGCTCTACAGAGTATTGAATCATTGAGAGCAACAGAGGGCCAAGAAGGTCCCAGAAAGTCAAATAAACCTCTAGAGGAATGCCATCCCATCCGGGTGCCTTCCCCCTCTGCATGTCCAGAACTGCACTTTTAAGTTCCTCTAAGGTAATTGGCTCAGACAATTGTTTAGACTCAGCTTCTGTTAGGAAAGGTAACTCTACCCCACTGAGGAATGCCTCATATTTTGTTTTATCAAAGGTAACTTCTGATCTGTATAAGTCAGAGTAAAAAGATCTGAATGAGTCTTTAATCTGTTTAGGGTCAGTGGTTATCTCCCCCTGCTGGGTTCTAATAGACGGGATATCAGCAAATTGTTCATTCGCATGGATTTTCATAGCAAGTAAGTGACTAGGTCTAGAGCCATGGAAATAATAGTGTTGTCTTGTCCTGTGCATCAAAAATTCGGAACGCTGTCTAAGAATGGAATTGATTTCTTTTTTAACTACTTTCAGTCGCAGGTCCAGCTGCTCAGTGTAACTAGATTGAAGTTGGGCACTCAGGTTAGCATATAAGTTTTCTAATTCTTTCAGTTTGGCGAGGCGTGTTTTACGTAAATTGGATCCAAATAGTGTTGTGTAGCTCCTGATAAATCCCTTAATTGAGTACCACAATACCCTGGGGTCTTCGACAGAATCCACATTAAACTCCAAAAATTCAGTGAGTTTCTCTCTAAACTTACAGAAGTCATCATTTTTCAACAATGTTGTTAAATCGTCACCTAGGAGCACGAGAGGAGAGATTGCTAAGTGAAGCAGTGAGATAGATGGCTTTATGGTCAGACAGAGCCATGGGCAACAAAGAAACATCAAAGCTGTCAAAAAGATGGGGTGAGGCAAACATATAATCGATTCTAGAAAAGGTCTTACGTCTCGAGGAAAAGAAGGAAAAATCTTTCAAAGAAGGGTTGATCATGCGCCACAAGTCAACAAGACCAAAGTTGTGAGCCCAAGCCTGCAGAGCAGCAGAGGCCTGTCTTTGGTCTGGAGTCTCTAAAGAACCTGATCTGTCCATAACTGGATCCCAGACAGCATTAAAATCGGCCCCCACTATAAACAGGTAATCTGAAAGGTCTAGCATTACAGTAGTGAGCGTATTATAAAAATCTGCATTGAATAAGTTAGGAGCATAAGCTGCAACCAAAGCAATCTTCCTGTTCCTGTTCAACTTTAGCAACAGTTATACGCCCTGCTGGGTCTGCCCACAAACCCAGAACTTTAATATTTAAATTGCGCTTAGCCACTATGGCTACTCCTCGGGCTTTGGTATTAGCAGAGGAGGATGCTATGACATGATAGAATTTATCAGCCAATCTCCTAATATCAGCTTTGAGGAGGTGAGTTTCACTCAATAGTGCTATATCCACTTTTTTCCTTCTCAAAAGACCAGGGACACTGGTGCGTTTATGTGGTGCATCGAGGCCACCAGTGTTCCAGACCAGGGTATTTAAGCTAGCCATAAATAAGTGTCATCAGTAAATAAAGATAGGTATAATACCACACATAAAATTTCAGAGAGGTCCTGGAGGAGCCCACCCATCCAAAATAAACCCAAATTGTAAAATAAAACAAAACAAAATAAAATAAAATAAAATACAGTACAATACACACGGCTACATTAAATGTTTTACCCAAAAAAGAAAACAGTCCGCAACCAGAGAACAAACCAAGGACTAAACAGAATCCGAGCTCTAGAACATCTCGTACATCCAACCAAACAAACGGCATCAATAAACAAAGAAACCAGCATCATAATCATCCAACAAGTGCTGAAGGGCATATCAACACATAAAACTTCACTTAAGAATTTACTAATTGTGCTCTGAAACTCAAAATCAAAACAGTTCAATAAGAGTAATATACCACATATAGTGGATAAGGCACTGCTGAAGATTGAGGTCGAGGTTATTGTACAGTATGAGTTCATTTGAGTATTGATGGAGCATTTATCAGTGTTTATCAGTGTATCAGTGAACAGAAAACCATCTGTAGTTAAGAAATAAAACCGAGCATGCCAATCATGCCCGCCGGTCACGGCAGACGTTACTGTGCTAAACTTAATAGTCCCAAAACACTGATTTACAGTCCGTGGGGCTTGCTAGCCGGGTTGTTCAAACCTGTTAAGCATCCCTGCTCTATGGATTGACAGGAGAAGGCGATGCTGGCGCAGGCTGCTCAACCATCGGCTCTTCCTCCGTGGCAACAACGGGGCGACTCGGTGAAGGGCGGTGATCCAAAAATTGCTCCACGTTCGCCGGCGAGGAAAAAAGACGAGTTTCGTGTCCAGTCTTTATCTTGAGAGTGGCAGGGTACAGCAGGAAAGCCTCGGTGCCCCTTTCACGTGCCACAGCCATGGCCCGTGAAAATGCTCTCCGAAGTTTAGCTGTGTAATCACTAAAGTCAGCGGCAAACCGCAGCTCCCGGTTACCGACAGTGGGTGGGTGTTTCCTCGCCTCTCGGAGGATCGCTTGACACATGGAGAAGCGAAGGCAGCAAAAGATGAAAGCCCGAGGCCGCTCTCCTTCCCTCGGGAAGCCGCCGCTGTAGATCCGGTGGGCGTGCTCAATCTCAAGTTTGAGATGCTTCAGTGCGGGAAACCATGCGGGAATCATCCGCTCCAGAAACTGAACCAAGTTCTCCGGCAAGCCGTAAACCCGAATGTTACATCTCCTATTGCGGTCCTCCAGATCCGCAATCTTTTGTTCAAGCTCAGCAATTTACTTTGCATGTTGGAAAAGTCGGTGGAATTTTTCTTAGTGTCATTTTTCAAAGTAGGCAGCTCCCCCTCAGCCGAGATAATCCTCGTGGTCAGACATGCTAGCTCCTTCTGCACACCGTCCAGCTTGTTAGCCACCTGTTGCATGCTTGCTTCTAGCTCCTCATGCAGCAGCGCTCTCACAACTTTGGCGATGGACTTAACATCTTCGTCTTTCAGAGTTTTAACCATCTTTCCCTTCAAGTCTGGCATTTTAACCGCTTTGCCGCTTGAATACCCGCTTCTTTGGCGTGAAATGAATTAGATATGAGCTGAATGTGAATGTGAGATGTCTTCAGAGAGCTCACAACTCAAGCAGCCATTCGGTCCACACGGTTACCCGGAAGTCCAGAAAAGGACGTCTTGATGGAACTGAAACGCACGGATAATCTGCAAAACAGAGTAATTGAAATCTTCTTGAGGAAAGACTGGAGGATGGATTTTGTGTACGAATAATCAGGATTTTTGGTGAGTAAAATGTTGCTATATTCCTAAATAATATTGCAATTTTATGAGGTTATAATTAATGTTTTTTTTTTTTAATGTGTGTCGCAGCTGTACCTGCAGTAGAAGTTGTATAGCCATAAAATAGGGCTGTTTTTGCAGTGTACAGTAATCCCTCACACTTCGGTCTCAGCAATCGCGGTCTCAGTACATCGCGGAGGTTTCAAAAATATTGATTGAAAAAAAATATTTGAGAAAAATATTCAAACGAAGCGTGCGAGGCTGAAGCGAAACACATCACATCAAGAACGAGTCTTGGGAAGCAACAAGAGCCAACACGGGAGGCTCCATGAATGAATATCGAGGCCTGCGATTGGCTGCTATGACGGTCATTACTGTGCCGTCGGTTATCTGTACGCTGATTGGCTGACAAGCGTCCCCACATCTCCCATCTCTTGCTCCCTCAACAGCTACGCACAGAGGTGAGATCGTCAAAGTGAGTGTAGGTTCCGTAGATTTTGCGTACACGCGTACATGTATACTGTCCACATCACGGTTTTCACCATTCGCGGGGGGGGGGGGGGGGGGGGGGGGGGGTCACAGCCCCCATTAACCGCGAAGTGTGAGGGTTTACTGTTTACATTAGGGACAAAAGTCTGCTCATCTTTACTTTGTGTTTGTACAGCGCAAATGATAGTGAGTCACAATATCTCCACAATATCTTTTGGTCAATGCACTTTAAACTATATTATACAATATCAAATCCTATTTTACTGATTCAAGAAACGAGTTGTTCAGAAAAAGAGTTCAACCTACAAAATCCCAAAATGTCATTATTTCAACCTTCCTGACAGAATGACTTTGTAGATTTTTGAAATGATTGTCAAAGTCTTTACCAGTGACATGTACCCACAGCTTCCTCAATAGAAATGTTATTGTTTCATTCTGGAAGCTTCTCTTAACAATCTTTTGCAACATTATATACTAATGATGGCAAGGCTGTAGATCAGTTGAATCAGCTATTCCTTCAGGCTGCGCTGCATCAGAAGTAGACTTAATTCTGCTCAGTAACACTGATGTCATTGCCAATCATGTCAATGAATGTAGTTCAAGTTAAATGTCCTATTGTCTTGGAATTTTAATAATCCGGGACCGGCGGTAATTTGTAATAACTGTGGAGGACGTCTGTGATATTACTCCAGCACAAATGTGCAATGCCTGTAATTTGTAAAGTAAAAATTGCACTGCAGTATTACCAACCACACTGATTGATTAAAGATTGATTGATTGAACCACATTTTTTACCAAGCACAGAGGTCATGGGATAATTTTAATCTCGCTCCAATGAACACTCAGTGATTCAATGATTTGGTGGCCTTTTCTGCCTTTCTTCCGGTGGAATTATTATGCCTGCAGTGAAGATAACAGATGATATCTTAGGAGAAAATTTTTCATCAGCCTCAATACAAACACTAATCTGACATCCCAAAGCCACAACAAAGGCTCTGGCTATAATTACCAATCTGTTGTGACCACGGCACACTAGTCACATTCAAATGTGTCATTTTTTAGGTTTTCACCTTTCGCTTGTTGTTACTCAAGTGCAACTCTAGCATGCATGACTGGACACTTTCAGTTTAATACTATGACATATCCAGGAATTAATGACAGTCAGCTCTGGAAAAACAGAATTTGTTGATCCTATACAAACCTGCTGCACAAAACAAAGATGTCAGGGTGTGATTTTTTTTATAATTTACAGCAAGCTCCAAGGTAATAACAGTCTGATGCAAAAAAATTGATCAAATGTAATTAATAAAATAAATACATAAATGTATTGTCTTCTCTGAGCCTGGAATTATTTACAACCTGAAGTTGGGGTGTTTTCTTTTTAAATTTGAATAAAATGAAAACTAAAGGACTTTCAAATCCCGTTAGCTAATATTTTATTCACAACAGACAACAAAGAAACAAGTGGCTGAAAAAGCAAGACCTTTTAAAAAGATTCAGCCGGGAGAATATCTAGCGACTAATGTAGTTAATTGATATCAGGTCTGTAACATGATTCACATCTCAGATGTAAAGAGTGTCTCAAATCTGTGAAAGAGTGTGTAAAAAGATTATGGAATACTTTAAAAACAATGTAGCTTAGTGTCAAATTGCAAAGGCTTTGCAAATCTCAACATCTATAATGCAGAATATTTAGAGAAGCTGAGAAGATTCAAAGCAACTGGAGACGTCTCTGTATATAAGGCACAAGGGCGATGCCTGTGAACTTTGAGTGTGTCAGTGACATTAATAAATGAGCCCAGGAATTCAATTCAATTCAATTCAATTTTGTTTGTATAGCGTCTGTTACAATGTCAGTTGTCTCTAGGTGCTTTACAGAGACCCAGATCATGACCCCCGAGCAAATATCATTACTAAGAATATAATTTTGAGACCTTAAATGCTTCCAGAGACCACTGACAGTAAACACAAACCACCTGTAGTACGACGCAAGTAATTTATTAATATTTACATAACTTAATAATACCAGGGTGCCACCTTTTTTATTAAAAATCGGAAAATCAGAAGGAGAATGAGTCATTTATTTCTGTAGGTTCTTGTCGAGTTGGATTGGCTGGGAAAATTAATCATCCGAGTCGCAAATGAGTTTTAACAACGTTTATTTACATAGACACACACAAACATAACACAGCTATATAGGTATATATTTGGGTCAGGATATATAGACATTTGTATCTACAATCACCAAATGAGATCGGCTATGAAAAGTTAGAGATTAACTTAAAACGAGACAAGAAGGTTTTGAGAGAGTGTGAGAGAGAGAGAGAGAAAGGGGGGGGCATCTTGGTAGAGCAGACAGAGTTTCTAGTACTAAGAGGGAAATCCCTATAGACAAAAAAGGGAATAAAAAGAAAAGGGAGGGGCATCTTGTGGAGCAGACAGAGTAAAATAAAAGTACTAAAAGTACTAAAATAAAAATCCCTATGGACGAAAAAGGGAATAAAATTCTTAATCTGAACTAATAGCCGGTTCTCTGTGTAATGGTTGAGCCGGTTACAGTGATTACACCTGGTATCTGCCGTGATTCTGGCTTTCAGTGAGACACCAATCTGACCCACGTGACCACCTTACCAGACAGCCCAGCGGGCATTTCAGCGTCGGTCATTCCAAGCGAACTGGGTGGACTCCTGTAGCTCCTTCGATCCGAACGATTGACTGGTTCTGGTGGCAGAACCCAGTCGGCTCCTCTCTTGGGTCGGTAACAGGCCGGGTGGAGAGACTTGCTGGCTTGTGAGTCTCGCAACAGGGGTCCTTTGGTGGTGATGTGTGTGCGTCACACACGTCCGCGCCAGCCAAAATGCACGTACAGCCACAAGTTAGGCTGACTTCAAAGTCCAAAACAAATTGATCTTAGGTCCAAAAAGAAGAAACAAAGGGACAAAATCAAAACTTAATGGAGTTATATCAATTAACAAAACAAAATGTTTTAATTACAAGTCTCTACGAGTTGCAGAAGTGTCAAAAAAAGGCTGAAATAATGATTCCGATGGCTCCAGATGCACAGAAACTTAGTAATTAACGACGTTCAAAAATTACGAGAAGAGCAGACAAAAACGAGATGAAAAATTAGTCACAAAGAGAAGCCAAAAATACGAAGTAAAACTACGAGTAGAGAGGAAAAACTTTTGATTAAAGTGAAGAATAGAAATCTCTTGTAGAGAAAAATGGAGTCTGGCTCGATAAAATTAGTCTAATGAAAGAGAAAATAACTCTCGGGAGGAAATAAAAGGTCAAAAAGAAAATCTACAAAATGCGTCGCTGTTCAATGTACAAAACAAACAGATGGCTCAGGGAACCGGCGGCAGATTCGAATAAGCTGCGTCACAGGAAATCGATGAAAAATAACAAATAGTAACTAAATGCGAGGCCTTTGTGGAGTAAGGCCAAAATAAAAAGAGAGAGACTGAGCGATCAGCTAAAAACGTTTGGTACCCAAGATACCAGAAGCAAAAATCGATAAAATAAAGGAAACGAAACGGAGACAAAGAGAAATATACGCAGTCCATGTAGGAACAAAAGAGGGGGTTTTACGGCAGAGATAACATGGAGAAAAACAAAGGAGGCAAGAGAAAAGAAAAGAGAGCAAAAGGGAAGACAGGAGTAAAAAGCAAAGAGACAAGAGAGCAAACAAAAGACTGTCATTTTGTTTTATATCTTTGAATATTCATGAGCTCTAGGCAAATGAGAGATCGGCCCACAGGGCCGGCCACCGCGGCAACCCATCTCTGCCCAGCATGAATTCCAGTGAGATACCTTCCTGATACACGTTCAACACGTGACCAGATTGCTTGGTCTGATCATTTCAACTGCAGTTAGACAATAAAACTCAACATTTAAAGTTTAAACATGGTACGACACAAATAAGCTCACATACTGGCCAACTATATCAGAAGCTCACATCATTAGCAATTTTTATCAACACAATTAAACATACTCCACTGCAATTTGTCAGCTGGTACCTATCTGGCCCGGTGGGGATTCTCTCGTTCCATGGGAGTGCGTTCATGGGCGGGTCCGGCCAGAAAAGGCAGAGGACCCCAGAGCTGGGTAAAGTTCACAGACCCTGCGTGGAATGCTTCATTCCTACAAAAATTAAAAATTAATAAAACTTCGGAAGACGGGGACCGCTACACACCGCTCCATCTGCAGATGTCAACTAAAGCTCTATCATGCAAAAAGGGAGGCCATATTTGAACATGGTCCAGAAGCGCCGTCACTTCCTGTGGGGCTAGATTAATTTAAAATGGTCTGTTTCAAAGTATTCTGTGGTTAGACGAGTCCAGATTTAACATTCTTGTTGGTAATCACAGACACCATGTCCTCTGGGTTAAAGAGGAGGGAGACCTTCCAGCATATTATCATCATTCAGTTTAAAAGCCATAATCTCTGATGGTATGGAGGTGCATAACCTTTTAAAGCCATAAAAAGTTTTTATTCTATTACAACAGCATGGCTTCTTCTGAGAAGAGTCCAGGTGCTGAACTGGCCTGACTGCAGTCCAGATATTTCACCTATGGAGAACATTGGACACATCATTAAATGGGAAAAAAAAAAAAAAAAAAAAGTCAAAGACGACCACAAATTCTTCAGCAGCTGGAAGCCTATATCAGGCAAGAATAGGACCAAATTCCAACACCAAAACTCATATTAAATAGAAACATCATCATCATGTGATTTGTAATTCTTTTAGTTTTCATTTTATTCAGATTTATGAGAATGTTGCAAGTTTTCCAGAATTTGGCTTGTACTGTGGATTCAGACAAAATGGAAACATATACAGTGTTCCTGAATTGTTCCCTATATGATGAGCAATGAGGTATCAGCACACACTCATTTACCGTGAAACATACTTCTTAATTATTGACCAACTATTACTTTTCTAATTTATTTAATGGTAATTAATGTTTATTTTACGTTCAAGGTTATCTTTTTAAATTTCCTCTATATGTGCATCTGTGCAGATATATCGGAAATGCAGATATGGTTCACAAATTTCAGGCACCACTATAAAATGTTGCATGGTAAATCTATTGCATTGAGTTATTCCAGTACCTTTGGGTTGCTTGTTATCCTCACATTTAAATTTCTGCTGCATTAAAACTGCAAATGTTCCTTGAAGTACCCTTTTTTTATATATTGCCTTTTTTCGGTAAATAATATAAATCTTTTCTTTTGTCCCTAGCCCTTAGACCTCTGAGAGGCAATTAAAAATCATAAAACTTCACCTGATAGCTCATTAATGAGCTCCCCTGGGGGTTTTCCCTTTTAAAGGGAATAGCAGAAACAAGAACTGCAGTGGCAATTCTGATTAAGTTGTCATTGAGGTTGGCTGCAGGTGATAGACTTTTATCATCATGTACAGCCAAACTCACAGACTGGTGGAATTTATATCTCACCAGTATCACATAGGTCAGACAAGTTGATTTTCCCCCTCTCTTTTCTTAAGTTTTCTCTTTTTTAATTTTTTTTCTCAAGCGGGCTGACTTATGCAACATTAATAGGAATGAAGAAATATTAAACAACCCACTGGACTGTCATTTAGTTATTGTCGTTTATCGTCACACCATCTCTGTTCTTACTGCTCAAAGGCTTTCTAACCAATGAAGTGATCAAAAATAATTTAGTCAAGTAGTATAAAGAACAGCTGCACAATGCAGATTAAAACCAACAGGCTCAGGGTGATTGATGGGGTTTCTGTTTCCTAATGTTGAGAGCCTATGGTCTAAAAAGTGCTAATGAACTAGGAAAGAGTGGTGCTGCATCAGTTTGATCCCATTCCTTTTTTTTTTTTTGACACTAGTGACCTTTATTTGTGGTGGAGAGAGACAGAAAAGGGGACAGAGAGAGTGGGGAAGACCCGGAGCAGGAGGTCACCCGGGCTGGGGGTCGAACCTGCAACCCGCTGCACGAGCGCTGCGCCTCAGTGCATGGGCCGCCTGCCCTGACCACTGCGCTCCCAGGATGGCCACAATACGAAGCCACAAAATACCAGAAGCCGCTGCAAAAATAAGGAAAAGCCCTTCCACCCTTGATTTATTTTTTGACTTTATGTTGTGATTTTTGGCATTCACCAAATTAATTCCACATAATTTCTCTTAATAGTCCAGAAATAATAAAATAATCCAAGAATGTAGTGCAAAATTGCCATGATATCAATACTATAAAAAATCTTGAAAGACTTCAAGATGACCTTCCTCTCATGTTCATCTGTCTTCTCAGCATGGGGGACTTGTTGTACCCCCATGCTGAGAAGATCAGAGAAGACATCAAACAGATCCAGTTTGGCTGAAAACAAATGCCTATTTGCTGCAACCTACTCTGCCTCAAGTTTGCAATCATGAAGAGTCCTTGAATTTCAGATGACCTATGGAAAAGAGACATTGCCGTAGAGAACTAAATAGTTGGACAGTTTTTATATTCAGACAAATGAAAGACCCGCATGACAAAACTCTCTTGTTTCACCCAAAAAGTGCCATTATGTATGAACGAATATATCTCAGTCATTTAGCTCCTATTTAAGACAAAGCTTCATAGTGTAGTGAATGATTCCCTTTAATACTTTGACCGGGTTCATGTCAGCTGAAGAGCCAGCTGCCACCTCCAGTTAGTTCTTACTGCTGTGATATCTGCACCCCATCGACTTGTTCAATATGGTTCCTGTCTTCATGTTATTTATTTTTTTAAATGACAGTGTGGTTAGACTGAGATGGGAGTAGGCATTTTTTTTCATGTCGACACAAGGAAAAAAAAAATTGATTGGACCACTCCGCCCCACTCCCTTGGAAAATCAGCACACCTGCAGTCAATCAATAATTGGGCCCGTGTGGTAATTATATTAGGATTGAAAATTAAATTAGGGAATTAAGAAAGATGTGAATGTCAGTCGAGCTCTTTAAAGCTAATTAACTGCTGCTAGCTGAAGCTTCCAATCAGTGAAAGAATCCACATTGTGTACAGTCTCTTATAGACTGGATTAATTGGGTCACTGACATCCTGAGGCTTCAAAGCTCACAGTGAAATGTAGAACCACAGATTTACAGTTTGGGCTTCACTCACACAGTCCAGGGGAAGATGAGTTGTGCTTTCCTGCCACTTATAATTTGGCAGGTACATGCACCTGATTCTTTCTTGGCTCACCCCCCCAGATATACTCGCTGTAGCAGCTGACAGTTTACTGTTTTTCTGTGTGGAGAAACTACCAAGTCCAGAGTGTGAATGTACACATTAAAGACAGGTTTCTTTCACAAATTGGCTGAGAATAATTATGTAATTTACAAATATTTCAAATCAATACAACTGGGTTTATTTCTTTGATGGGTCTTTATTTGCATATTTAAAATAGTTTAAGAAAAAGTTGATAAAATAACTCATCTGAAATAAGCTCGTTCAAGACAGAAAACAGATGGACAAAATGCTGATGCCTCACAGACCATTAAGTATTGCAGAAGTGTCACAATGATAAAACTAGAAAAGCACTTGGAGAGCGCAGACTCCTCCAAGTGCAACAATTCCCCCATATAGCGATTTACAGATTGCAATAAAATCTGCCTTCTGGATCAGATCCGCATCAGCCTTTGGAATTTGATAGAGGTTCCCATTGTCAATCTCTGAGTGAAATTTCAGGAGTTTTGTGCAATAATTAACGAAGATATTGAGAAGCAAAATTTTCGGCCCCATTGACCGCAATGTTATCGAAAATTTGAAAATTAACCAGAATCCAGGATTTCTTCCGGATCACACCCAAAACGAAATCAGTTCTTCCTTTTCACATTTCTGACATCTCCTGAAAATTTAATCAAAATCCATCCACAACTTTTTCAGTTATCTTGAACACAGACAAACAAACAGACAGATAAACTCCTTGGTGAAGGTAATAAGGCCTTTTGATTCTCAGTCTACAACCTGAATTCTATAAATGTTTGGATATGTTTTAAATTTGAATAAAATGAAAACTAAAAGACTTTCAAATGACATGAGCCAATATTTTACTCATGAACTGTGAGAAAGTGAGTATGTTCACTTTTCACCCTCTTAAATTCGGACGCCGATGTTTGAGCTGGGCTCGTGGTTCTGTTGGGTTATTTTGGGTTACGGTCAATACATAGTGAGGTACCCACTAGTCATAATCCATTTGAATTTTTTTTTTTTTTTAGGGGGGGCAAAACAACACAACAAACCACGGGAAAGTAAAAAATATGTAGCACAGTTACAGTAACAAGGTGCTCCCAAGTAATTATGAATGAGCTGGAGGAGGAGGAAGGGAGGAGGAAAGGGAAGTAAAAGGAGAAAAGCAGTGGAGACACCACTCAGCAGATCATGTTGGTGTCCCCCTGCAGCGTAGGCCTATAGCAGCATAACTATGATGAACCTGTGATTAAGATGAACCTACTCTAGTCTGAGCTACTACAACTATAGCTATAACTATTAGCCCCTACACACTAGGGCTTCACGATTTTGCCTAAAAAAAAAACCTCGATTTTTTCCCTCAGAAACCTCTATTTCGATTCGATTTCGATTTTTGCGGGTAAAACTACAAAAAACACAATAATTTATTTCAAATGTTTTTTTTTAATTGTATTCTCCTCCCTCCAACAGGAATAGGGTAGTTCGAGGATTGATAAAGTGCAAATTTCACTAGTTCACTTTTCTTTCTTAATGAACATTCAAGTAGTCAATTGTAGTTAAAGTAAACAAAACAGAAACTATATTTCTCATCTCTTTTCATAGTCTGGGACTATTTTTTCTTAAGTATACAGCAGCAGAACAGTTCACTTTTCTTTCTTAATGAACATTCAAGTATTCAATTGTGGTTAAAGTAAACAAAACAGAAACTATATTTCTCATCTCTTTTCATAGTCTGGGACTATTTTTTCTTAAGTATATGTAACCAAGAATTTGAATCACTCAGAGTCCTGATAGCCGTTTACTATCAACCCATTTATTTGTATATTTTCTGGGACTGAAATGCTTATCACCTCATCAGCATATGGTATTTGAAACAATCTCAAAAGTACTCAAATTTAACAATATGTTTCTGGAAGGAAACAAACAAACAAAAAAAAACATTGACCTTTTTTATCATATATATGTAATCAACTGAACCCAAAATCTCCCACTTTCAAAATAGGAATTTCTTTCATAAACAAATAAAAGAAAAGGAATGGGAAAAATACCTTTAAAGCTTTTAGAAAAGTCTCTAAGCTGTCTTTGCAAAAAAAAAAAAATAAAAAAATAAAGTGCTGGCCAGCAAAAGAAGTACAAAAATAGAGCTCTCTTTACTTAGGCACGTGCATATGCAAGGGGCTGGGGTAGTGTTTGTGTGGTTGCCTGGGCAACGGTCAAAGGGTGACGGGAGGGGAAGACGACAGGCAGCGAACGTCCTTCTCCGCAGGTCACTCGGCCACAGCACCTCTGCAGCTCAGCAGTCTCTCTCTCTCTGTAACTCCTGAAGTCCACAGTCGCGGATAGCACCGGTCCCCTTGGTGGCTAGCATGGAAAACATCACTATAAATGTCTCGTGGTGGAGCCTCTGTACCCGACGTGTGGCTGCATTTACCCCCTCTGAGCCCGCGAAACCCCACTTTGAACATATCACCAAGCTTTTCACATTATATAAAATATTACCCAACAGCACATAGGGAAAAAAATATATACCGAACGACATAACACACAGCCTTAAAACATGGCTCAGGTTAACAAGTCAGTTACATTCAAAACAGTCTCAACAAATCAATAATCTCAATTTTGGTCATGTATCTCAACTTTCATATACACAACACCTCAGTACAACACAAATAATAGTACACATTAAATGTTAATGCTCACCTAGCATGGAAAACATCACTATAAATGTCTCGTGGTGGAGCCTCTGTACCCGACGTGTGGCTGCATTTACCCCCTCTGAGCCCGCGAAACCCCACTAGGGGCGGTATCGTAAACCAGTTTGACTGTCGTGAGAACTGTCATCATGCTGCTCTTAAAGGGCAATGCACCCAAAACAACTTGACAGAGGTGCATTAAGTAACTGCAGTTACTGCCGGGTTACATCCTCCCCCACTTAGACTGTGACGTCCCCGTCACTATTAAGTACAGAATGTAGTACCCATTCAACTTGCTGCTGCAAAGACAAAAAAAAACAATGCAACAGTGTTTGCTGTGCTGGGGGACATACCCTGTGATGTTTACAATGTGCTCTAGCTCCTACTTGGTAGTCGCTAAGGTAGGTTGGTGGTACCCTTCGTCTCTGCGGTCTAACATATGCAGGAATAGGACTAATCTCTGTATTATCTGATAACTCAGTCTGATCTGAAATAAACTCAGGAGCTTCAGGATTCAGAGAGTGTTCAGCCTGAGATACAGTCTGTTCAGGAATTTCAGGATCCACAAAAGACGAACCATCTACATCATTCTCCTCCTCAGGTGTCACAGCCGCCTGCGGCTGGGTGACCTGCACATCTTCTCCATCTTCCCGTGTTGCTGCAGGTAAGAACCCACAGGGAAGGAGCATGTCACGATGCAGAACTCGCTCTCTGCCCTCTCCATCTTCAGGCTTTACAACATAAACAGGGATACTCTCATCAGGCTGTTTGACCACAACATGAACAGTAAATTCCCACTTATCAGAGATTTTGTGCTTCTTCCTGAGACTCAGGTTTCTCACAAGAACTCTGTCTCCTACTTCCAACGGCAGGGCAGTCACTTTAGCATCCCAACGTCTTTTGTTCAACAACTGCCTTTTTTCTGCATTTCTTGACGCTTGCTCATATGCATATCTGAGTCTTTTCTTTAGGTCTCGCACATACTGCGAGTGTGTTTTGGAATTATGGCCTAGAGGGCTGATGCCAAAGCAGAGGTCAATGGGAAGGCGTGGCTCCCTTCCAAACATGAGAAGAAAAGGTGCTTCTTTAGTCACATCATGTTTAGTACAATTATAGGCATGTACGAGGGGCCTGACATATTTCCTCCATTCCTCTTTCTTTTTCTCCTCCAGCGTTCCCAAAAGATCCAGCAACGTCCTATTAAATCTTTCCACCGGATTTCCTCTCGGGTGGTAGGGAGTTGTGCGAGATTTTGTGATTCCAGCATGCTTACAAAGTTCTGCTACAAGTTCTGACTCAAAGCATGCTCCCTGATCACTATGCAGTCTGCGAGGGAAACCATAATGACTAATAAAGTTCTCCCATAACACTGTGGCAACAGTCTTCGCCGTCTGGTCTCTTGTGGGATACGCTTGTGCATATTTTGTATAGTGATCAGTTACTACTAATATGTTCCTGGTGTCTCTTGTGTCAGGTTCTAGCGTCAAAAAAATCAATGCAAACTAATTCTAAGGGACCACTGACCTTGATGTTTACCAGTTTGGATGCCTTTTGAACTCTAGCTTTACGCCTCACACATCTTTCACAGTTTTTACACTTAGTTTCAATGTACTTTGCCATTTTTGGCCAGAAGAACCGAGCTCTGGCTAGTTCTAGTGTTCTTTCAATGCCCATATGGCCTACTTCGTCATGAACACCTTGAAAAGCTCTATCTCTGTGGCTACTGGGCATGACAAGCTGATGAAAAGCTTCACCTCTTTGGCTGAAAACTTTACGGAACAATACACCATCTACCAAAAGTAACTTTATCCTCTCCCTCAAAAGGAGAGCCACTTCTGGGTCCTCAGACCTTTTGTCTACTGTCTCAACATCTGTCTCACTTTCTAATATTTGAATCACTCGCAACAGGGAGGTGTCTTCCCTTTGCAGCCTATGCCAGTCTTCCAAAGACATTTCCGGCAAAGCAGAGTGACCTGGCCCTGGAACTGGGTCTTCCAGATCATCAGGGATAGCGCTTTCATTACATAGCAGGGTCTCGACTGCTGGTATCCCACCATCAGCATCCTGTTCATTTTGCGGGACCGTGTGCATATAGACATTGTGGCGCATACAAAGAGTGTGAACTGTCTCCTCGCCCAAGACATTAAAATCGTCAGGTGCCAGGGTGGCACGATCCATCATACTGGAGATTCTCCTATCCATCTCTTGAGACTCCTCATCATCTTGTGACATCTCATGAGGTCTCCTTGAGAGCCCATCGGCATCAACATTTTGCTGCCCACATTTGTAACGAATGTCAAAATTATATAGTGACAGAGCAGCTAGCCACCTGTGGCTTGTGGCATCTAGTTTTGCACTCGTTAACACATAAGTTAAAGGATTATTATCCGTCAGTATTGTGAAGCTAGCCCCGTACAAAAAGTCATGAAATTTTTCACTGACTGCCCATTTTAGGGCTAAAAATTCTAACTTATGCACGGGGTAGTTTTTCTCACTTTTGGAGAGGCCGCGACTAGCATAAGCTACAACCCGAGCCTGACCATCTTGGACCTGGTAGAGGGCTGCACCTAAACCAGTCATACTGGCGTCAGTATGGAGCAAATACGGAAGCTGCCAGTTGGAAAAAGCAAGCACAGGGGCTGATGTTAATTTCTCAATGATGAGATCGAATGCTGCTTGGCATGCAGGTGTCCATTCTGCCCCAAGTGGGTGTGTGACTGCTTTCGTTGCCAATGATTAGCACCTTTGCGCCTGGGGGCTAGATCTCCTTTCAACAAATCATTTAAAGGCCTGACAATTTTGGCATAATCCCTGACAAAGCGCCGATAATATCCTGTGAAACCTAGAAATGATCGGAGCTCTTTGGCGGTTTGAGGCCGAGGCCATTCTTTCACAGCGGCAACTTTTTCGGGGTCAGGCCGAATACCCTGGGCTGATATTACATGGCCTAGGTATCTTACTGACGTCTGAAAAAACTTGCATTTGGAGGGGGACAGTTTGAGACCAAAATCAGCAATGCGTTTGAGGACTTTCATTAATCGTTCTTCGTGTTCTTCTAAAGAGCTAGAGAATATTATAAGGTCGTCGAGGAAGGCAACAACTTCCTGAAGGTTAATACCTCCCATCACTTTCTCCATAGTTCGCTGAAAGGTTGCAGGGGAGTTGGTCAAACCCTGTGGCATCCTCCTGAATTGCCACGTGCCAAATGGGGTTGTGAATGCTGTCTTTGATCTATCAGCTGGTTCTACTTCCAGCTGGTAATAGCCACTCTTAAGGTCCAAGACAGTAAACCATCTTGAGCCAGACAGCAGAGTGAATGTCTCCTCTATCCGAGGCAGTGGGTAGGCATCTTTTTTAGTCAGGTTATTTAGTCTACGGTAATCTACCACCATTCGCAACTCTCCATTTTTTTTCCGAACAAGAACAATTGGAGAGGCATAGGGACTATGTGATTCCTCTATAATGCCTGCAGCCCAGAGATCTTGGAGATGCCTTTTTAGATCACTAAAGTCTGCTGGTGAAACACGCCTGGTTCGTTCTTTGAATGGCACATGAGGCTCTAGTTCTATACGATGAGTGACCCCTGCTATATTCCCAACATCCAGATCATGTCTTGAAAATGCACTAGGGACTTCTTTATTTATCCTAGCCTCTATGTGCTCCTTTAACGGTGTGGATATAGGGCTTTCACCAAAATCAAGATGAAGGGTGTCTGCCATAGAACTACTTTTTTCGTTATGAGTGACAAACAAGGATTGTACCTGTTGTTGAGAAACATCTGACGGAGTGCTGTGGTCAGAGGGAACACCAGGCACAGCCCAATCAATGGCAGAGCACTCAGCAATGACTGTCTTTGGGTACAAAAACAATGTCATGTTGGGAAACATTTTGGACATCAAGCTTAAACCTACTGTGGGATGCAGATTTTACATCCACTATCTGATCATAAATGATCAGGCCTCCAGGTGTGGGAAACTCCCCTGCACCACCCACGAGAGCTTGGAAATCACCACAACCAGGTTTAGTGTGACAGATGCCTTTCAGACTACAAAGCTTTCCGCGCTTTAGGCGTACTGGTACTTTGCTGCTGAGTGTCACACGCATAGTCTTAGCGTTTTCTGTTTGGGAATCCATCAGTTTATGACATTCTGCATATACCATTCCCCAATTAGCCTGGATGGGCAGTGTTTCTAGAAACTTTGTTCCACCCTGCTTTATGCAGTCTTGCACCATCGGGCGTAGGATGTTTGTGCCAACGAGAAGAGGATACTTTGTATTGTATGACTGGTCTGGGCTCACTAAAGCTAGAATGGGATAACATTTATCTGTGCCACACATGTTTTTAGGGAACTGAACATCTACTTCAACATATCCCACATAAGGGACATTTTGTCCAGCTGCGCCCTCAATCTCAAGTGTCGCTTTAATATGGAATAACTGTCTGTGGGAAAGATAACGAGAATAAAACGAGTGAGAAATGATTGTCACCTGTGACCCTGAGTCAATAATGCAGTAGCACTGGACACCATCTAGCCATGCTTCACTATCACAAGGTTCTCCCACTAGCCCGTTTGGAATCTTAAAAGTCTCTGTCCTATTTGCGGGGTGCATGGCATGGCTTGAGGCAGAGGAACTAGTTGGACAACGAGCTCCTGCTTGTTCCACAGCAGGAGCCCCTACCTGTTTAAAGGCAGGTTAGGCTGGGGACTTGTTTGTGGTGGGCTTAATGGATGCTGATTCTGTCTAGTTTGATGCCGCTCACAAAGTTTCTTTTGTACTAGCACAGCATTAGTTGGGTTAGTACATTGAGGCAGCATGTGCGAGTCTTCACCACAGTTATAGCAAAATTTTCCGACTTTTGTGGGATTTTCAACTAAAACAGTCGGAACTGGGGGAGCTGGGGTGCTAGTTTTATTTCTTTGGGGAAACCGTCGTCCAGCTCGTTCATTTCTGGGTGGGGGGTCAATTGGAGCAGGGGCATTTTTCCATAGTTCAGCCTCAAGCTGCTTGATCCTCTCCTCGAGTTGCTCCCTGATAGTGGCA
Organism: Hirundichthys speculiger; assembly: GCA_018398805.1. Classification (NCBI taxonomy): domain Eukaryota; kingdom Metazoa; phylum Chordata; class Actinopteri; order Beloniformes; family Exocoetidae; genus Hirundichthys; species Hirundichthys speculiger. The sequence continues at coordinate 95,776 of JAGFBZ010000323.1, forward strand.
TGTACATCTGACACTATGGGAACATTACTGCTACAAGGTGGAGGCTCAGCAGTAGTTACATGTGTCTTAGTGTGGACTTTGGTGGAGCTTCCCCCCAAGTGTCGTTTTCTCCTCATTTCCTTTAGCTGACTTTCTTTCTCATAAGTTCTAATTCTGAATAGCAGCTCTGAGAAATTGAGCACGCTCTTGGGGGAGTCAGTCAGGGGTTCTTTTAGATGCAATGTGGTTATTAACGAGTCATCCCAACAGCCCCTAAGAAATTGTTTTAGTAGCTGAGAGTCAGCATCTTGTCTACTCACTCCATTGCTCTCAACAACTTCCTGCAAACAAAGTTTGAAGGCGGCGCAGATAGTCGGATGTTCTCTCCCCACTATTTTGATGGGTTTCTAAAAAACTGAATATACATCTCTTCCCCTCCTGTGACATTACCATACGCCTTGTCCAATTCCTGGAGGTAAGCACTGGGTGAGGCTTGTGCTCCAATAGAAAGAGCTACAGTTAAAGCAGGGGCCAGTAAGCTATCAAGCAATATACGGCGCTGCTGTACCTCTGAAATGCTTGAGTCACTGAGTACCTGCTTAGCCCGGAGCCGCCACACACTGTAGTCCACTTCAGAGGAAGGTTTGGGGGAGGTTCCGGAGAAAAGACGTAGCTCTCTCGCAGGAGGGAGACGCACAGGTGAGTCATGCTTCACAATATGTTCTACTATGACTTTTTGGACATCTGCTGGTAGAGGGTTGATAAGCACGGAGTCATTAGGAATCTGTTTAGCGCTGCATGGATTATTACCATCACTAGAGGCTACTAGTCTAGAGCTGTGGGAAGGCTGTGCCTTGAGCGCAGCTGCTGGGGTTGATGTTGCTGGCCCCTTATCCTGACTACCCTTCCCACAGATCTGATTTGCTGCTACCTGACTCAAGGTAGTGGGGCTGACGTTGTACACGTAAGCTAACTCGTTCATTTGTTCTTTGAAATGGACTGTCATGTCACCAATAGCACGAGCAAGGGGCACTAGACCATCCCTGGGTGGCTCACTAACTGACTTGGAAGGAATGAAATCATCAATCTGAATAACCTCCCAATATGAATCATCAACTACCTGCTCATTGTCCAATAGCATTGGAGTTAGGGACTCATTGAACTGACACAGAATAGTATTTGGCAGGCTATCAATCGGTTGTACTCTAACAACATCATCTAATGTTGCAAAAACCCTTTTTACGTCCTCTAATTCCACTTTAGCTGGAACACCTCTAAGAAATACAGAGTACTCTGGGTCAAAACCGTATATGTCACAGAGCTCCATGGTTAGCTCTAAAATGAATAAATTCACATATATTTATATTAACGGCACAATAACTGAAGATGAGGTGGACGCACTTCAAGTCCCTGTTCGGGCGCCAATTTTTTTTCTACTACTATTGTTGTAACCAAGAATTTGAATCACTCAGAGTCCTGATAGCCGTTTACTATCAACCCATTTATTTGTATATTTTCTGGGACTGAAATGCTTATCACCTCATCAGCATATGGTATTTGAAACAATCTCAAAAGTACTCAAATTTAACAATATGTTTCTGGAAGGAAACAAACAAACAAAAAAAAACATTGACCTTTTTTATCATATATATGTAATCAACTGAACCCAAAATCTCCCACTTTCAAAATAGGAATTTCTTTCATAAACAAATAAAAGAAAAGGAATGGGAAAAATACCTTTAAAGCTTTTAGAAAAGTCTCTAAGCTGTCTTTGCAAAAATAAAAAAAATAAAAAATAAAGTGCTGGCCAGCAAAAGAAGTACAAAAATAGAGCTCTCTTTACTTAGGCACGTGCATATGCAAGGGGCTGGGGTAGTGTTTGTGTGGTTGCCTGGGCAACGGTTAAAGGGTGACGGGAGGGGAAGACGACAGGCAGCGAACGTCCTTCTCCGCAGGTCACTCGGCCACAGCACCTCTGCAGCTCAGCAGTCTCTCTCTCTCTCTGTAACTCCTGAAGTCCACAGTCGCGGATAGCACCGGTCCCCTTGGTGGCTAGCATGGAAAACATCACTATAAATGTCTCGTGGTGGAGCCTCTGTACCCGACGTGTGGCTGCATTTACCCCCTCTGAGCCCGCGAAACCCCACTTTGAACATATCACCAAGCTTTTCACATTATATAAAATATTACCCAACAGCACATAGGGAAAAAAATATATACCGAACGACATAACACACAGCCTTAAAACATGGCTCAGGTTAACAAGTCAGTTACATTCAAAACAGTCTCAACAAATCAATAATCTCAATTTTGGTCATGTATCTCAACTTTCATATACACAACACCTCAGTACAACACAAATAATAGTACACATTAAATGTTAATGCTCACCTAGCATGGAAAACATCACTATAAATGTCTCGTGGTGGAGCCTCTGTACCCGACGTGTGGCTGCATTTACCCCCTCTGAGCCCGCGAAACCCCACTAGGGGCGGTATCGTAAACCAGTTTGACTGTCGTGAGAACTGTCATCATGCTGCTCTTAAAGGGCAATGCACCCAAAACAACTTGACAGAGGTGCATTAAGTAACTGCAGTTACTGCCGGGTTACATATACAGCAGCAGAACAGTTCACTTTTCTTTCTTAATGAACATTCAAGTATTCAATTGTGGTTAAAGTCAACAAAACACAAACTGAATTTCTCTACTCTTTTCATAGTCTGGGACTACTTTTTTTTTCTTAAGTAAGCAGCAGCAGAACATTGTTTTCTTCTTATTTAACAGAACAAACAACAAAGTGCAAAGATTTCACCTTTTGAAAAATCAAACAACAGTAAAACAAAAAAAGGAATTTGCACTGAGGTAGAGGTTCGTTTTCAGTCAAGTCACATTTTGTCAGTTTATATTTTGATGTTTTTGGAAAGGAACACCAGCTTGTCAACGCTATCTGGCTTAAGGGATGCTCTGTGGCATGTAACAACGTTCCCTCCAGCACTAAAGAGCCTCTCTGACGGGGCACTCGTTGCAGGGATTGAGAGGTACTTCTTGGCTAGCTTGCCGAGCCTTGGGAAGCTGCATTCGTGTTGTTTCCACCACTGAAGTGGATCATCCTCCTCTTTTACTCAGCGGACAGCAGGTAGGTTGTCATCTCAACTTCAATTTTCTCTCTCTCAGACAGGGAAGAGACAGAGGCCACATGCTTGTTCTTGAAGAAACTAGCCAAGCTCCTCTTCTTGGGAGCAGGGCCAGGCTGAGCAGCAGCTTCTTCCTCCTGAGGCTCCTGGTGTACCCGCACTGCTGGGCCAGGCAGTGCTGGTGTGTTGTCACTGAGCAGCACCAGCTCTTTGATAACTCTCTCTTTAATGTTCTCCACCTTGTCAGGGCCAATGTAGCCTGTGCGGAACCTGGGATCCAGAAAAGAGGCCATGTCCAAGAGTTCATCTTGGACGGGGTCACTGTATTGGTCATCCAGATAAGTCATAATTTTTCTTTTGATTTTTTTGGTGAGAGCTGTGTCCTCTTTTTCTGGCCTGATGAGCTCGTCTCTGAACAAGCTGAGAGTGGGCTTGACATAGGAGACGGTCACATATTTCTCTCCAGACAGGGCGTCAGTGAATTCTTGCAGTGGTTTAATGGCTGCATTGATTGACTCCAAAACTCCGATGTCTTGCCAGGTAGGCACAAGGTGCAAGCATTTCTTGTCTGCTGCCAGGACTCGTGTTATGGCTTTCTCTTGTTGCAGGATACGTTCTATCATGGCTTGCCTCGATCCCCATCTGGTCTTGGACTCTGTGATGAGCTGGACGTTGTCTAGATCCAGTTCTGTCTGAGCAGCTTGCAGATCTCTTCGTCTTTTCCAACTATAAGAAAAACAACTGACAATCTTCTTGCAAACACCGATGGCACGTTCAATCGCCCCTCGTTCCTCCTTGGGTGCTTGTGGGTCGTCCTTTACAGCATTCTCTGTATAAAAAATAAAACATACATATAGAACAAAACAGTTAGTGCATGGAGGAAATATAATTAAAATCTTTTCCATGGTTAATTATTATGATGTTAGATGTCCTCATTCTCATTGCATTGCACACTAATATATAACACATTTCATATCATGAAAGGTGCACTTATTATTATTATTATTGCTGTATTAATATTTCAAATCTATTTATGAGTAATTTATTTTAATGCACATACACTTCAGATAAATATATGCAATTATGTTATAGATCAGTGGTTTTCAACCTTTTTCATACCAGGGCCCACTATTTATTCAGAATTTGAGCCACAGACCACCATTTGAGGACATTTTAGCCCCACAGCCACACAAACATTTATTTTGCTTTTGTCCACAATTCCAGGCTGGAACAAAACAGTCAAACATACAGATCAAAATGACTATTAATTAATCTTCTACACTCTCTAGTTGTGTAGACTTGGGCTAATAAGATTTTAACTATGTGTCTGTGACTGTGAAAATGTAAAAATGAAACGTCCATTTGGTTTCATTTTACACTCTCAAAGAGAGGCCAGAGACAACTTTCCATCATTTAGCCTGGGGACCACCTGGAACCCTCTCAAGGACCACTGGTTGAAAATCACTATTATAGATTCCTGTTTTGACACTTACCGATTGCATTGTGCAGTCTGTGACCGAAGCACTGTAGGTTGGGCCATCCATTCTCCCTCATAGCCTTCAGTATATTTGCACCGCTGTCTGTTGTCATGCAAACGAGTTTGTTTTCACTTAGGTCCCAGGACTCGAGGGCATCTTTTAATCCGTGGGCGATCTCAATGCCTGTGTGGTCATTTGGGAAGAACGAAGTTTGTAGGCAGAGGTTTTCCAGGCTCCATTCGCCCGTGATAAAGTGCACAATCAAACTTAGGTACGGCTGCATCGTCCGACTGGACCACATGTCGGTTGTAGCCGAGAAGAATGACTCTATCTGCAGCTTCGTTGTCACGTTTGCACGCGTGTCAGGGTACATGCTCTGATAAATGTACTTGCCCATGTACGTTCTGCTTGGTGGCACGTAGCGGGGGTCTATTTTGCGCAGCATGTATTTGAAACCAGGCATTTCGACCGTAAGGATCGGGACGTTGTCCATTGCAATGTGAACAGCCACCCCTTCAGTTATTTCTTTCCATCGTCTTTCTGACGTGCCGTATGGGACTCTACGTGAAAACGATTCATCTAGCGATGACTGCTTGGGAGCCGCTGGTTGTGACGCAGAAGCAGCAGCGCGCAATGTCTTGCACTCGTCCCATTCGGGGCTGTTCTTGTGGTTGTTCTCGAGGTGCTGGTACAAGTTACTCGTGTTCCCGTCTTTAACGTGCACAGTTTTTTTACAGAGCTTACATCGCGGAGTGGTTTGGTCATGATCCGAAACGGCAAAGCCGAACCATTTCCAGGCGACGGCCTTTGTTTTGCCTTTTTTAGGCACTAAATCCTCGTTCCCCCCTGACGCACTGGACGCCGCCATTTCTGCCTTCTTTCTTTCACTTTTTGTCGTTGCGCAGCAGGAAGTGGGAAGCGGGGGTACGGGAGTACGTAGGCCCACACAGGCCAGTTCTACCGTAACTGCGCAAGTAAAGGGGAAATCGCAATTTCCGATTTTCATTTTTTCACATCGTTCAAAATGTAAAATCGCGATTTCGATGTGATTTCGATAAATCGTGAAGCCCTACTACACACTATAGTTTAGACTAACTGTAGGCTTTACTGAACAGAAATGTTTTCAATTTAGTTTTAAAGATGGAGATGGTGTCAGCCTCCTTAACCCAAAATGGTAGCTGGTTCCATAAAAAAATACTTAGTTTTAGTTTAGTTTTTATTAGTTTCAGTGTTAGTTTTATTTTGTAAATTAGGGTTGTAATTTTTGTTAGAGTGAAGCACTGAACTTTTAAAAGGCTATCGAATCACATAGTTGTGTTTACATTCTGGTCTCAAAAAACATATTTATCAATGTGTCTTCCCTCTTGTGGTGTTCCTGCTTATTTACTGACCAGCAGCTATTTGGTCGCCGGTGGAAACAGTCCATTATAGTTGCTGTTTTGCTGTTTTCTTGCAGTCCTTCCCAATGCTGACTCTCCTGCAGCTGTAGCTTCTCTTTCCAGGGGGCTAGCTTAGGCTAGCTTATCCAGGTAGTCTTGGTTAGCCTTCTTAAGCGAGCTTTTCAAAAGGACTTTCAGATTCATAGGGTTTTTTTCCCCTTAAGAAGTATTCCACACATTGTATCACCTGCTTCTACAACAAAGCACTTATTTTCATCGTTAACACAGTCATAGTCAAAGAAATCCCAAATAGGACTGTGCTGCTTTCTCCCAACTTTTGCCGCAGCCATCACTGCTGATCACTTTTTTTTTTTTTTTTGCGGTTGTTTTTGTACAGCAGAGCGAAGTTAATAGATTTCAAATGTTTTTTTTATAACAATGTTTTTATTGGTTTTCACGTAAAAATCTCTGCAAGAAAAGTATTCCAACCTTTTTTGTCCCAGGTTTGCAGGTACAGCATTTATTTACATATTCCACAGATTTTAAAAAAGATTTAAAAAAAAAGAAGAAATATGCACACAAGAACAAATAACATAACAACAAAACAAAAACAAACAAACAAACAAACAAACAAAAACAAAACAAAACAAACAAAAAAAAACATTACCTTGCCAGAAATTGATTGAGCTTAAAACCTTAACATGCCACCAAACATGAAAACAAAAGGTACATTTACATATTTAGATGCACAAATTATATTGTATAGGTCCACAGCAAAATATTAATTTCAATTTAATCAGTATCTTCTGTCAACTCAAAATTTCCCACAAAATCTTTAAATTGTCGCCACATCTTTTCAAATATAGACAACTTTTTTTTCCTAATACATGTATTTCTTTCTAGAGGATATAATGTGAGCATCTGTTTCACCCAATGCACCAGTTTGGGTCTCTTACTTTTTTCCAATATATCGCAGTTATTCTTTTTGCTTGTGCATATAATCATTAATCATTATTTTTTCAGTTTTTGAAAAATTGTATTTTTCTGGATATATTCCTAAAATGAAAAACGCAGGACTTTTTGAAATATCCTTTGATATGATTGACTCTACTGCTATTTTAACCTCCTTCCAAAAGAGTTCCACTTCAGGGCATGTCCACATACAATGGAACAATGTTCCTTTATCATTTAAACACTTTGTACATATATCAGGTACATTATGATTATATCTGTGCAGTTTTACTGGTGTAACATAGATTCTCATAAACCACTTGTACTGGAGAAGCCTAAATCGAGTATTGACTAATTGTTTATGTACTCTGGCACATGCCAATTCCCAGTCCTCTTTTGAGATATTTATTTGTAAATCCTCATTCCATGCTCTCAATTTGGAGTCTGTATTATCAGTCGAAGTAGACAATAATAAATTATATAACTCTGATATAGCACCCCTATTCAGACTATTTTTAGTAATATTTTTTCTAAGACTGTTTTTTGAGGTTTGTTCGTATTATTCTGATTAGTTCTAATAAAACTTCTAAGTTGAAGATATTTGAATAAGTATTTTTTATTAATATTATATTTGTTTGTTATTTCCTCAAAGGACATTAAAGCATCTGTATTTGGTTTATAGAGATCTTTTATAGTGTTTAATCCCTTCAATGCCCACTCGAAAAACAGTGTCTGCCCTTCCAGGAATAAAATCTTGGTTACCCCAAATTGGAGAATAGAGAGATAAATCACAAGACTCCTTTACAAATTTGCGAACTTTAGACCATATTTGAATCATATTTTTCGGATCGGATTTTCACTTTTTTTAACAAGTTTAGCAATTTTGTCTGAGTAAAGGTATTGTGGTAATGGTAAAATCAGACCCTCTGACTCCATTTCCCTCCACTGCGGGATGTCTTTTGTCTCGAAATAGAATTTAATTGACCTCAGTTGAGTTGCCCAATAATACCACTTTATATTTGGACATTTTAGTCCTCCTTTATTATATGGTAACTGTAATAAAGACAATCTAATTCGGGCCTTAGAATTTTTCCAAATAAATCCTGTAAATAATTTTTTAACCTGTTTAAAAAATTCAGTTGGTGGGGGCAAAGGTAGATTCTGAAAGATATACAGCATTTTGGGGAGCACATTCATTTTTATTACACTAATTCTACCAATCAAAGAAAGAGGTAAAGACATCCACCGATCCACTAATCTTGTTACATCATTCATTAAAGATTCGTAGTTAGATATGACAATCAAATTTAGTTTGCGCCTAATTTCTATACCTAAATATTCAAAATGATCCACCACTTTAAAATTATTGAGCTTGTGGGGCTGTTTTTTCCGCCTCTTTCTCATTGAGCAATAATATAGAAGATTTAGTATTGTTGATTGTATAACTTGAGATTTTACTAAAATCCCTAATCAGATCTAGGATAACAGGAATTGTCCTGCTCAAATGTGAAACAAATAAGATAACATCATCAGCATAAAGTGCAACTTTGTGCTCAGTAATGCCGATCGATATTCCACTTATTTTAGTACTTTTCCTGATGGCTATTTCCAGAGGTTCTATAGCTAAAGTGAATAAGAGAGGCGAAAGTGGGCAGCCCTGACGACATCCTCTTTTTATTTTAATTGGTTGTGAGATATTTTTGTTTGTCAAAACCTGAGCTGTTGGATTTACATACAGTAATTGAATTTTAAATGAATTTTAAAAATTTGTTTCCAAATCGAAATCGTTCTAGAACATTAAAAAGATAATGCCATTTGACTTTTTCAAAAGCTTTTTCAGCGTCATGCGATAAGAAGGCCTTGTCTGTAGTTTCATCTAACCCTTGGAGAATATTCAAAACACGCCTAACATTGTGGACCCTGTCATCCAAGAATAAATCCATTTTGATCCCTATGTATTATGCTTGGTAATGTTTCTTGAAGTCGTTTTGCCAAAACTTTACATAAAATTTTTAAATCAGCATTTAATAAGCTTATTGGTCTCATATTTCCACAATTACTTGGCCTTCGAGGCTTTGGCAATAATGTTATTAATGCAGCTGTTAGCGATGACGGTAGGCTTCCACTCTGAAAGGACTCAATAAACATTTCTAAAAGGGGTTTTAGCAATTTGGATTTAAATTTTTTATAAATGTCAATAGGGAGTCCATCAGGACCTGGTGTCAAGCCAGCCCTCATATCATCAATAGCCTTACTAAGCTCTTTTTCTTCCAAATCAGCTTCTAAAGTGTTCAAAAAATCATTTGGAACTTGTGGAATTTCCAAATCGTCTAAAAAAGTATTTTGACTATCTGAGTCATTTTGTGTTTCTGAATTATAAAGTTTTTAATAAAATTCCCTAAATTCTTCATTTATCTTAACAGGATTGGTTATCATGTCTCCATTGCTTTTCCTGATTGAAGTTATTGCCTTTGTTGTTTCTAATTGTTTGATTTGCCATGCTAACAGTTTCCCAGTTTTCTCACCCTGTTCATAAAAGTTTTGGTTAAGCCTAATAATATCTGCAGCCGCTCTGTCTGCTGACATTGCATTGTATTCTGCTTTTAGGGTTAATAATTCCTTTTGTGTATTAGGTGTGTTGTCCTTAATCATAAGGTCTTGGGAAGTTTTAATTTTTGACTCTAATAATAATCTCTTTTTATGAAAATCTCTTGATTTGGACGAGGTATAACTTATTATATGTCCTCTCAAAACAGCTTTGAAAGCATCCAATCTAACTGCAGCAGTTGTTTCAGTTGTATTGTCTTTAAAGTAGTTATCTATTTCTTTTCCAATGTATTCAATAAAGTTATCATCCAGTAACAATTTTTGATTTAAACTCCATCTCGGTGGATCTCTTGCAAGAGCCTCATCTATGTAAATAAAGCCGCATGGACCATGATCAGACAATAGTATAGGATCATAAAAACAGTTATTAATTTTAGACATCAATGTAGCAGAGACTAAAAAATAATCAATGCGAGAGAACATCTTATATGTTCCAGAATAACAAGAATATGCAATTTCATCAGGTTTAAAATGCCACCAAATATCAAGTAAATTAAGCTCTTTTATAAAGTGAGTGATCGCTGTCCTACTTTTATTATGTGTTTGGTCAACACCTGTTGATCGGTCTTTAATAGGGTTTAATGTGCAGTTCCAATCACCAGCAATTATGTATGCCCCAGGGAGGGAGGAAAGAGTCAGAAAGAGGTCAGTGTTCGTCCACATTCACCAGGTTTAGACTTGCTGATAGTAGTGAGCTTGGATAATTAAATATCTTCCAAATGTATCCTCGATTGTATTAAACACTTGAAAAGGAATTGAGCTGTGAATGAGGATCATAACTCCTCTCGCCTGAGAATTAAATGATGCTGAATAAACAGTCCCCTGCCATCTTCTACTTTTTTTTAACATGATCTTCTTTTATAGTATGAGTCTCCTGCAGAAATATAATTTTAGCATCTGAATCTTTAAGTTTATTCATAACTTGTTTTATTTTTCATAACTTGTTTCTTTTTAACTTTCTGTAGACCTCTACAATTCCAAGAGAAAAACTTAAGCTTTACATTTTGTGACATTCAGATCAAAAAAGGACATGTTTTTTTGGCTAACTGTCTGAGCAAGGTTAAAAATTCAACAATAGAACAAGCTGTAAACTTGTTGAACGACAAAACCAAAAAATAATCCCATTGTCCACACTAAGGGCCTGATTTACTAAGATCCTAAATAAAGAGTACTAAATTGCGTGTGCACTGAAAAAGTTTGTGCGTGCTGTTGTTGTGTGTTTTGCGGGTGATCAACTAAGAATGCTCGCGCAATTGATAACGGGTGCAAACCGCAGTATTTAAATGAGGTGTTGCGTGTCTTACGGTTTGCGCCATGGAGAGTCTGGATGGAAAGCAGGATAGACGCAAGCGCAAAATGAAATTTGACGAGTTGGAGTTAGAGATATTGGAAGAGGCAAATAAACACATTCATGAACTACAGCAAAGAAATTTAAACATTACCAAAAGAAACGCAATATGGGAGAAAATCTGCGATAGAATAAATGCAGTTGGTAAAACAAAAAGAATGGCAGATGAGGTTAAAAGAAGGTGGCAAGATATAAGGCAAAGAACTAAAGAAAAAGTGGCCTTTAATAAAACTTCGGCAAACAAGACAGGTGGAGGGCCTGCGGAAGAGATGCCTCTAACCAGCATTGAGCAGCAGGTGCAGCTCACCTTCTGCGAGGAGCAGATAACTGGGATACTGGGGTCTGACACGCTAGAGCCAACTGCAGAACAAGGTAGGCGCACAATAAGAAACACTTTTTTCTCCATGAAAACACATGATTTATTTATTATCACAAATAAAAAAATGAATGTGCCTCCTGTGGCAACCTTTTGCTGAATAATACTCGATTTAACATTCAAATAAAATATTTCTCCTTTTGCATGTGCTTGTGACCGGCTCCAAATCAGCCCTTAACTCATTCAACAGCTCCAAGATGGAATCGCTAGGTAGTCGATATGTTTCAACTATCTGGTTTTCATTCATTCCAAACAAATTTACACGAGTCCGAAAGACTTTCTCTCTGCGTATTCTTTGATTTTGGCGATGTCGCCTCCTTGCCACAATAACAGCAGCCGGTGCGTAATGCTGGGCAGATTAGCACCTTCCTTTCAAACGTATTAAATACAGACGCAATCACAATCCCCGCAATTACTTTCAGGGTTGGTAAAGCTCATTGCGTGTGGTAAATGAACCTATTTGCATTTTCCCCTCCCAGTATTTAGTGCTTTCTGGCGGGTACGCCCCATATTGATTATTCATCAGTGCAAAAGTACTAAATGAACAGCGTGTGCTATTTTGCTCATTTGAGAGGCGCAGTCCTCTTTGCACGCTGTTAGTAGATCAGCTTGCACATTGGTTTGCGGGTGATGTCAAGTTTGCACATGTTTTTACGCAAGCAAACCTTTAGTAAATCAGGCCCTAAGTGGCTACCCTCCTTGTCTATGTCCACTTCCCCTGACCTGTAGGGATAGATCCTAGATCAGTCCCCCTAGGTGATATGGTACCCTCTGGAAGAAAAAAAAACAAAAATCCTCAAAATAAAGATCCCTAAGCTCTCCAGCTCCATTCATAAATTATTAAACACCTGTTGTTTGTATGTACAGATCTAAAAAAAACAAAACAAAACTGTACAATGCTATCAAATTAAATTAAATACAGAACACATTAGGAACTACTGCTTCAACTTCAGTGAGATAAAAAGAAAATATTCTAGCTTTTCCATCTTAAAACAAACTTAAAGGACCACCGTTTATGGCAATTACCCAAAGTAATGTAAAAATCAAAGTAAAAGACTAGACTATCTTACATAGCCATTAAGCAGAAGAGTATTATTCAACAATTACTAACGTTATAAAAAATGCAGCACCTGAAATGTATCAAACTTATTGGTCCGATGATCTCTCTCTCTTGACCCTGAGTATGAATTCCTCCACAAGTGATGGCTGAGTAAATGTCAGTGATTCACCTTTGTAGGTTACCAGCATTGTAGCGGGCGATCTTATCCCATGCCTCAGTCCAAGTTCTCGCAGTTCTCTACGCATCGAGTCGTATTGCTTCCTCTGTTTGTGCACCTCTTTTGCCAGATCAGGGTAAAGCCGTACGTGAACATTCTTGTACAGCACATCCTTCTTGCGTCTAGCAGCTTGCATCACAAGTACCTTCTGTCGGTGGTCCAGAAACTTCATTATGAGTGGTCTTGGAGGATCTCCCGTACCCCTCTTTGGCCCAACATGGTGAGCCCGCTCTATCACTATGGGTGCTCGCGGCTGCAAATCCAATACATCTGGAAGCCAGCTCTCAAGAAACGCACAGCAATCAGGATTCTCGGCTCCCTCGGGGAGATTTACAAGACGCACGTTGTTCAGACGAGCCCTTGTTTCCATGTTAATAAGCTTAACCTCCAGGACCGTGTTTCTTCCAGCTCCTCCAACTTTACACTGGAAATACGCATCTCCGCGTGTCCAATTCAGTTAGCGCAGTCACTTAGCTGTTTTGTAGTTTCTTCAGATGCCTTCAGTATACCATTCAGTTTGGCTGTAAACTCCGCTCTGAGATCACCCACCGCCCTTCAGAATCTCCTCTTTGACAAGCATAAGTTTACTGCAGCCCTGTCCCTCGGGGGTTGCGGCAAGTAGTTCAGGCATATCCGCAGTCTAGCTAATGCTAGCTTTGCGGGTGGGGCTAACATTAGCATCTTTGCTAGGCTTCTGCTCCGATTTCCCGAAATCAAAAAGTTATGTCTGCGTTGGCAGTTTTCCTTTATCTTTGCTGGCTTTTGTTGGGGGTGCCATCTACTTTTAAGAAAATTAATTCCTCCGTGCTCTTAATAATCAAGTTCATGGTTTATAACAGGATTATTGTTCAGAAGATATCGGAGCTGGATAAAGCGTGCGCTTCTAGAGGGCAGCCATACCCGGAAGTCAGATTTCAAATGTTAATGAGAAAAAAAATGTTTCAAATACGAAAACGAAGGACGTTCTTGATATTATTATAGTTAATTTTAGTTAATTTTATAAACACATAATACAGTTTCAGTTAGTTATTGTTTTTTTTTTTAAACTCTCGCTTTTATTCTATTTCAGTTAACGAAAAGTTTTTTCAATTCTAGTTTTTGTTATTTTGTTCGTTTTCGTTAACGATAATAACCTTGACCTGAGTTGCTACCCGAACTGGAAAGTTCACATATTTTTACAGTTCTACATGTTTGTTTTAGCTTTTCAATGTTTACCTGCTAATTCTCTTCTGGTTCTGCAGCAGCCAGTAACAGACTTTTCAAAACAAAAGCATGTGAGCAACATGTGTTAACACGTGATAAAATAAATGTCGGTGTTAATAAATTAATGCATTAATGTGATAATAACACGTTAACTTGCCCAGCCCTACTATCAATGTATAATAGTTTACCAATAATTAGTGAGTTCTAGTGAGGCAATTGTAAAACACTTAAAGCACTTGACTGGACAATCGGACAGAGGGTGCAAGTGGATTTAATCTCCATTGTATACAAGCAGAGATGGTCAGGTATTTAAAGCAGTGTACAGGACAACTGTTGTCAGCACAAGACAATGAATCAAAGGAAACAGTCATTTTAACCACTTTGTTATCAGTCTGTAGAACCCTGAGCTAAATTCCTCCCAGCCTGCCTCAGAAAATCACAGCATGACACCTGACGAATATCCTACATAGATTAGATATTCCACATTAGATACTGAGAAACTGGTAATCGTGACCTGATGCAATTTTTAACCAACAACTAGTAAGATGATAAGTTGTAAAGTAAGATTCCAGCAGATTCCCTGAGTAATACCAGTAATACTGTGGAAGACCTCCTGCCTTGTTCCAGTACCAAAAAAAAAAAAAACATATCTCCATCTACTCTTGATGACAATAGACCTGTTGCCCAAACATTACAGATCATGAAAATCATGGAGAGATTTGTATTAGCCCACCTGAGTAGGCAAACAAGCAACTTTCAAGACCCACTGTAGTTTGATTATCATTGTGGAGTTGGAATTGAAAACACCATCATACACTTGTTTCAGTGAACTCACAGTGATCTAGATGAAGCAGGCAGCACTGTGATAATCATGCTCTTCGATTTCTCCAGTGCATTTGACACCTTTTGGCCTGCAACTTCCTGGCTCTCGGCTGAGGCGGACGCTTTTTCCTTAGCTCCTCTCTATCTGTCCCTGCTGCTGCTCTCTTGTCTTGTCTGTGCTTTTTGGAGCCTCACTTGGCATAGTATTCAAATCTCTAACCATGGATCTGGTCAGCTGGTCTCTCAATGCAATTGATCAAATTTTCTCATTGAGAAGACAGGGCATAGGAGAGCCCTCTTGTCCCGATGGAACACGTATAGATGGAATACGTACAGAATTCCTGGGGAAAATGGAGACTAGGATGTCTGGCTCCTCTGTTCATTGAGGACGTTGAAGATGTGTACCTATTTGGATTCATGATCAAAGGATTTCTGCTGTTTGGAGTTGGCGGATACCTGCTGTATCGGAAAATTTCTGACACAGCAGCTGCCATCGTGGACACCGTCAACCTGCCTGCTGTGTGTGTTGGAGTGAGCTGGGCTGTGAACACTCAGACTGATACTCTTGATGAGCTGAATCGGAAACTGGATGCGATTCCGAGTATGAATAACAGACTAGTGATGATTCTTGAACTCGAATTTGGAGAAGTTGCAAGTGTGGCTCAGGGAGGATTGACCCCGTAATTCGGACATTTGGATTGAATTCCCACCGAGATGAAACCAGCAAGAACTCAAGGCAAACGAAATCTCAAGTCAGCCTGGTCTGAACATCTTCTGTTATCTGAATCTGACTCCACCGAAGTGAAGCTGGCCTTGGAAGGCTGGCTTCTATCTAATCTCTCCTGGACATGTTATGCTATTCTGACGCTCTTCCCCACCCCTCCCCTTTCCAAACAACACCTGTGGATGAATGCTCCGGACTGAACTGGGACAGGAGTCACTGGCTTACCAACTACACACACACAGATACACATGCGCAGACACCCCCCCCGCTGGCTCCTGTTTGTTCCACCACCCCCCCCCCCCCCCCCAACAACCAAGACCTGGCAGCACGCGCACAGACTGCTTCGCTGGACACCCACCCACCCCTCTATGTCTTAGTTAAAGTCCATCTATGTTTACTGATTTATGCTGAGGTTTTTTTTTAATCTCACAACATGTTCTCCACAGGCATGTTGTGAAAGATACTTTTTTACCCTCTCCCATGTCATCTCATTTCATCTAATAAGTAGGCAGCGCCACCACACGGCTGCGGCCCCCAGGCACCGTCGACCCATGTCCTATATGTTGTTTGTTTGTTTCTGTATGTTTTCTTGGATGATGTACGGGAAATGTAATTCCATTGTGCTGGGACTGTTACGGGACCCCAGCTCGTGGCTGGACCCAAAAAGCAGATGAACAAAAAGTCTTTATTGTCTCATCGGAGATACAAAGGGTTGTACAAAATCCTACAACAGGAAAATCCCTACAGGCTTTGGTCGCTGGAGGCTGGCTGTCCACCGGTCTGAGCACTGAGGCACCGGTCAAACAAGACAGAATCATCTGGCAGAGTAGTGGAGGCAGAGCCGGTCTTTATGGAGAGGTGAGTCGAGTGCCAGAGTGCCATCAGGTGTGCCCCGCTGGACACAGTTAGAGTAGATTAGCCACGCCCCCCAGCCACAGTCTGCAGTGCTGGAGAAAGAGACGGGAGTCAAAGGATGCACACAACATAAAACAGGAATAAAATAACCTCAGACCATGACAAGGACGCTGGCTCAATGACAATAAAGCTTATTCTGATTCTGCTTTACTTTGTTTTAAAAAACTCCATAAATGCTACAAATGGATGCCTTCACAATAACCTGGATTATTGACTACCCAGCAAACAGAGCACAGTTTGTGAGATTGAATGATTGTGTGTCTGACCAGGTGATCAGCAACAGTAGAGCACCACAGATACCGTCATCACTCTGACTGGTACTGGAAGTCTAAGGTGTACAGAGTCCTGTCGTCTGTAGAAATACTCAGAAGACTCTGCAGTTGTGGGTGTATCAGACAACAGACTGCACTGGAGATACAACACTGATACTGTCTATAAGAAGGGTGCCGTCTCATCTGCAGTCATCTGTTGGAGTAGCGGCCTCAGAGCCAGTGAGCAAACTTATAAAGAAGCCTGGCTTTGTTCTGGAGACTGCTCTGGAGCCTCTAAACCTGATTGTGCAAGGAAGGATGCTTTATAAAATATACAAAAACACAGTGATTCAGCAACAGTATTGTTGTGGAAAAATACTAATACTGCATACTAGTTTACAAATAATTGGGTGAGGTTCTAGTGAGGCAGTTATACAACAATTAAACAAGACACTTGACCATGGACAAGGGTGCAGGAGTCAATTTAATCTCCAATGTATACAGCAGAAATGGTCAGTTACTCACATACAGGACAGTCGTTGTCAGCAAAAGACAATGAGCACGGGAAATGCAGTTACTCTTAAACACTGATATCGGTACAAGGAGCCATGAGCTGATTTCTCCAAACAGCAACGTGTCCCGAAAATCATACGATTGACGCCTGAGTGGCGATAATCACATTCCAGAGGAGAAATCATGGACGCATAGATCTAACATTATTCTATAAACAGGTCATGGTGACCTGAGTCCATTTTTAATATAACAAGTGTCTTTTGTCAAAAGCTTCTTCAGTTTTGCTGCAACACAGACCACTACAGGAGATCATTTCAACCAGTGACCAGAATCAGTAAAAATGACTCATTGAAGAAACGTAAATCATCATACTGTCGCAAATAATTTCCCTTTGGGGAATAATGATATTATAAAAACAAATTAAATTTAATTAAACCAGGAATCCTAGTATTAAAAAACATAACACGGAGAAGTATTTTAACTATAACTTTTCTCTCCTTCACTTACTTTAACAATCACTTTGTGATACTTTACTACTTCTGTGATTGTTCTATTATAAAAGGAAAACATATTGCTATTTCTGCCTCACTCTTTGCTTTCTTTTAGCCCAATAAAGTGTATTACACGTACTATGCTGGGAGTGAGGTTTACACACAGTATTATCTCTCTCTGCCTAGTGGTAATCTACTGAAAGCACGAACCTCAGCTAAAGTTCTCTGTGCCTCACTGACCCCACAATCTGTGCCACGCCATCCTTCTCTTTCAGCTGGGAACTCAAGCCAAAGCTCTGGCCAAGAGTTGAAAGCCGGAAAGCCGCTTTGGGTTGTTTCCCCTAAGGCATAATTAAAGACAAGAAGAAAAATAGTTGAGGGCTAGAAGGGCCTTGGGTTATGCTTAGCTTTCACCATCTGTTCCCACTACCTTGATCCATAAGGAAAAAGTAATGGAGCTTGAGGGAGAGTTGATAACCCTGTTGGAGGGAAGGTCTGATATGATTGAATTTATTTTTGAATCACATTCCTGCCTCCTTACTCTACAGGATCTCTAGAGGAGTGTTATCTTATTACAGACCTGCATCTAATCTCCCTTCAATTTTTAGTTGATGAAAAAAAATATTGTAAATCAAGTAATTCACCATCTATATAGATATTATTCGTTTGAAGATTTTCAGTCAGGACTTAGATCACATCCAAATCCTCTTCACTGTGTACATCAGTGCCATACAGAAACAGGACTGGTAAAAGCTACCAAGGATCTCCTTATGGCCTCAGACAGTGGATGTATGTCGATACCGGTACCGATACATTTTAAACACTTGATCACAGCATTGTTTTACAGAGGCTTGAACATGTTTGTTCTGTATTGTTGTTTAGTTCAGGGTTTTTTTTTGTGACCAAACTCAATGTTTCGCTTGTAGGGTAGTGGTCCCTTTAAGAGAGACAGGAAGTTATGTTCACTTACTCAGGAAGTGGATTACACACATGGAAGAGAACAGCCATTGTCTGCCTGCATGTTTCTACCTGAAAACATCTGTCACATCATATGCAATACGAAGCATCGTCGGTATGTGTTAGTCATGATATGCTGTTTTGTTTGATTATGATTCGTTATTTGTCAGTTAAAAGGCTGTTTAGTGGCATTTGATAGTAATTCAATTTCAATGTACCTTTTGATATAAATAAGCAATGCACAAATATGTGTACGTTAAAAAAGCTTAAAATAAAGTGATTTGATTATACATTTTCAGTTTATTTAAAAATATGCACATCAAGGAGATTTTCTGAGTACATTTCTTGCTTTGTCTGTTCTCAGTTTCACCCTTTCTCAGTCAATATACCTGCAGACAAACTGATCACTGTCTCCAGAGTTTTGATGAATGAAAGGTGTAGCAAGCTAGATTCAGAGCGTACAGTGAGGACGGCACAGTGAAACATCACCTTCAGCGCAGACGACAACGCAGTTAATGCCGGAAACAGAAAATGGAGAAGAAAGAGGGCACGTTACAGACCAGATTCTACGCTTCATGTTCTTCAAAAGCATCAAAGGCTTCTTCAACCGAGGTTGCTGCAGCAGAGGCAGCCAAGGCACGCCTGCCTTATGCTAAGAAAGAAATGGCCCTAAAGGTAGAAAAACCACAACTAGAAGCAAAAATGGACATGTTATCATGCTGCAGCTGTGGCCGAAGCAGAAGTCTTAGAGGCAGCTGTTGATCATAGTGATCGAAGAAGCTCCAAGCTTGACAACTATCCGCAACTCCTCTTGACTCAATGCAGCGGACCAAACAATATGTCATCGAACAGGCTAAAGAGGAAAATAGAGTACAGTTTGTACCAGCACTGCATCAGGCCTCTCAAGGTGAACACAGACAGCTTCACGCAGAGCCAACGCTAGCACATCCTATCCAAACACCACACCTCAAAACAGAGTACAGCCAAGCCAATGCTGACCTCTTAACTACAACAATGAACTCTGAAGAAATAGCTCAGCAGCCACACGTTACTCCAGGTACATGGACTTATCCAAGTAAGATGCAAGATAATAGTCACACACAGTGAGCAAACCACAGCCCTCCTCTTCCCTCTGTGCCCAATTACACACCTCAGTATACCCACCACAACCAAGCAAACATGACTGACTTTGTCAGATTTTTGGCTCGACTGGAGTTGGTCACCACAGGCTTAATCCAATTCAACAACCAACCATATAGCTACAAATCGTGGCAACTGTCATTTGGAAATACTGTTAAAGATCTAGATTTGACATCCAGCGAGGAGATAGACTTGCTGGTCTAGTGGCTAGGGAAAGAATCAGCTGAGCATGCTAAACGGATCAGGGCTGTCCATGTTAACTTTCCAGATAGAGGACTCAGGATGATATGGGACAGACTGGATGCATGTTACGGGGCCCCTGAAGTTATTGAGGATGCAATTTTCCAACGCATCATTAGCTTCCCAAAAATCCCCAACAAAGACCTTTCAAAACTCCATGAGTTAAGCGATCTCCTTATGGAGCTGGAGGCAGCAAAGGCAGATGGAGATCTTCCAGGCCTAAAATACCTTGACACCTCACGGGAAATAAATCCTTTGGTCCAAAAGTTGCCTTTTAACCTACAAGAGAAGTGGCTCTCTCTCGGATCTGATTACAAATTACGTTACAATGTCTCATTCCCTCCCTTTGAAGTTTTTGCTTCGTTAGGCAACAAGCTATAATGCGGAACGATTTTTCAAGTGCACTGGTCAAGCAGAAGCCACTCCAAAAGTAGACAAGCCTTCATGGAAACTAAGCAGACAGAGAGACATTTCCATCCATAAAACAGATGTACTTCTTTCAGCTCATCTTGCCTCAGACAGACATGGTACTAAAGCTGATGATTCAGAAAGACAGTGCCCAATCCATAAAAAGCCTCATCTACTCCAGAAGTGTCAGGCTTTCCGTGAAAAGCCTTTAGAGGAACGTAAAGCATTTCTGAAGGAGGACGGGATTTGCTTTAAATGTTGCATGTCCACACAACACATGACCAAGGATTGTAAAAGTACACTAACCTGCCTTGAGTGTAAAAGTGAAAGACACATCTCAGCTCTCCACCCTGGACCAGCACCGTGGTCCCAAAAGCCGCCCCCATATACAGAGCATGGCTCTGTCTGTCTTTGTCTGTTCTCAGTGTGTGGGTCCGAGCACAGACCTCTTCAACCAGCCAATGTTACAAAACTATGTAAAATAACCACAAACAACTTCTCTCATTAGAATACCAGAATTTATTAACACAAATATTCAAAGGAACAAACACTTGAATTAAGATTCTGATATCTACTAACTAAGAGACGACTAAACTAAACATAAGCAAATTAAACATTCAATGGAACCAGTGTAAACGCATGTACATGTGTGCTGGGAACTATAGGCGTGTGTGTGTGTGTGTGTGAGAGAGAGAAAGATGTCTAAGATGGCCGACGAGATCACGCGCTCTCGTCCCCCGACAAAATGGCCGCTGACTCGCGAGACAGGATGTCACAAGATGGCGACGAGATCACGTGGTGTTCTTGTCCCTCATCCAAGATGCCCACCGACTCACGCGAGAGGACGTCACAAAATGGCGGACGAGACCACGCGTAACCCGTCGGAAGGTGTTAGTGGGAGAGAGAATCAGAGTTCAGGAAAGGCAGGGCAAATCAGCAACGCAAGGGTGATTCCTAACCACCGATATCGTGATCGCTCCGATGATTTACACAGGAGAGAGTGTGGAGCTGACTCCTGCACCCTCCAACTGATGGTCTGTCTGAAATCACCGTGCGATCAACGGTGGTGAGGAGACACTGCACTCACGTGGTAAATACACACCGGCGGATTGCTGGCGGGCTCAATTATAAACACAGTAAACACGAGAAAACTGAATAATCCTGCGACTAGCAACCGCGCCCCTGTGTTCTCACAGATGCAGCAGTATGGATCACTCCACAGAGCTGCTCTGGTTCTGAACCGAGGAACGGCGGGCGGGGTTGCTGTTCGCAATGATAAAACGTATGGACTACGGCGGACCGATGGTCCGGTTCTAACATATATAAGCACAATGAGAATTGGATTGGCAACAACTAAACTAAGCTCTGCCCAGACACCAAAGCCTCTTACTTGTTTCGCTCTGGAAAGCGATCGATGGCGTGGTAGTGTCCCGGTAAGGTAGTTGTGCTGTTGAGTGCGGCTTCGCCGCTCCTGGGTTACGCTCCGCGGGTGGTCACTGAGTGGCTCTGCTGCGTTCCCTCTCTCCTTCGGCTTCAGGGGGGTACAGGTTAGCGCTCCAGCGGGACCGGGTCCTGTAGGGCGCGCGTGGAGCAGATGGCGTCTTCCGTGGGGGCACCGAGCCTCTGCCGCATCGCTGCGCGCGGGTCGCTCGTGGTGCTGGCTGGACGGAGCGCGTAAACCGGTCTTCCTCACCGGTGGCTGACTAGCGCGCCGCTGGATGGCCTCGCGGTTGCTGGCTGGAGCGGTGATGGGCCGAGGGAGGCCCGAGGGAGAGGATGCTTTGAAGCGCGCGGAATAGATCCGATCTGGAGGGCCGACGAGGGTCAAAGCAGGCCGAGGATGTGGAGAAGCTGGCCGTGGAGTAGGAGAGATTGGAAGCAAGAGAGCGATCTCAGCTCGTACACTGTGTTTTAAGCGGCGGGTCTGTGACCAGCCTCTGTTTTGGGGAACCCCGCTGAGACTAGGGGCTCGCGGCCAGTGAGAGGCCGTGACATCACGTTCACACCTAGGTGTGAACTCGCAAGGAATGCTGGGGATTAGAGTTTTAAAAGATTTCCTTTGTCTTTCTTTTTCTCTGTGATCACATGGTGTGGCCCAACATCAGTTTCACCCTTCCTCAGTCAATAAACCTGCAGACAAACTGATCACTGTCTCAAGAGTTTTGATGAACGAAAGGTGTTTAACTCACTGCCAAGCTAGATTCAGAGCGTATAGCGAGGGCAGCACAATGTTATTGGTACTAAGGAAACTGCATTAGCTTGCTTTAAGTCACATTTATCTGATAGATTCCAGTATGTTCATATAAATGAGAAGTCTTCCTCATTACAACAGAGGAGGTCATGGTATTCTTCAGGGTTCCATACCTGGGCCATTAACTTTCACTCTATAAATGCTTCCATTAGGTTCTATTATTGCACTGCATAAACTGTCATTGCCATGCAGAGAATAATCAATTATACCTATCCAAGAAGCTAGATGACCCCTGTAAACTAACTGGAGTACAAACATAACTTACTGACATCAAGACCAAGATGACTACTAATTTTCTGTTACTAAAAGATAAGACTAAGGTTGTTGTCTTTGGGTTTAAGCACTTCAGAAACTGAATGCCTAGTCATTTAGTAATTCTTGATAGCATTACTTTGGCTTCTAGTACTACTGTAAGGGATCTTGAGGTTTGAACAGGAACCAAGTTTTTTAAGTTGCTTTCTTATACTTTTGGAGTATCGAAAAACTAAGGAAAATCTTATCTCAGAGTGATAAGGAAAAACTAGAAAATTTCGGAGAAATTTTGAGGCGTGGCCAATTAAGCCGCCAATTAAGCCGCCCGTCAACGCAGTGACGAGAGTGGCCTGCAGAGTCCTGAACCAGTGACGAGAGTGGCCTGCAGAGTCCTGAACCAGTGACCAGAGTGGCCTGCAGAGTCCTGACCAAAACCTGATAGAAGACTTCTGGGATATTGACCTTCTGGGCCAACATCAGTGTGTGACCTCAGAAATGCACTTCTGGAAGAATGGTCAAAAATCCCCAATAAACACACTTCCTAGAAGTGTTGAAGCTGTTCATGCTGCAAAGGGTGGAGCCACATCATATTGATTAGGAATGGGATGAACTAAAGCTCATATGTGAGTCAAGGCTGTGATCATTCTCATAATATATCATATACTGTGCCTGAAGAACAGGCAGAAAGGGGCGGGGCTTCAGGGGAGGCAGTCACATGTGTGGCTCCTCCAGCGTGTGTATGTGTGTCTGTGAGAGGAGGAGAGAGGAAAAAAAAGGCAGCGGCCTCCTAATTACACTGTCCAGTCAGTCCAAACCTGGATTTCTGTGTCCGAACAAACAGCTGTAATTCAAAAGCTGAATAAGTTTTTGAAAAAATTCTTGAACCGGAAGCGCCACAAGGCTTTCAGCTACACACAGATATATTTCTTATTTCGTCAATGTTTTCCGTTTTTAAACTAGAGCAGTTTTAAAAAGTATAAATTTATCATCTGGAGCTGGCAGCCTGTGTATTCTGTAAAAATCCGATTTTCCATGTCCCGAACAAACAGCTGTAATTTAAAAGCTGAATAAGTTTTTCAAAAAATTCTTGAACCGTGAGTGCCACAAGGCTTTCAGGATTCCAGGGATATATTTCTGGTTTCGCACAAACCTACGGTTTTTAAATGACGGCAGTGTAAAAACATGAAAGTTTTTGTTGTCAGACGAGAGAAATCAGAAATGTCCCCATTGAAATACAATGGAGCCGGGAAGGACCATCTTGAACTCTAGGTTGATTTGACGGAAAACTAAACACCACACAGACACAAAAGTCACATCATCTGAAAGAGGACAAAAATGCCTACGTTTTGATGTATAATTTATGCAGGTTGAGCAAAAGGAGTGGACGTGAAAGAGGAAAAGGCAGTTTTAATTTTTTTTTCTTCTCTCCTCAGAGCTAGAGTGCGTGATGACATCACTAGAGTGAGGAGGGTTTTTTGAAGATTTTGTAAAAATCATAAAACGTAAATCGCGATTTCTCAAAGACCGTAAATCACAACAATACACGGCTTCAGTATGTCATAGGTCAAAGTCTTGTGACCCGTTTAAACTTCGAATGGTGTCTCTGTGATGAAATATGGCCGTGCTAGACAGGTCCAAAAAGGGGTGGGTTTTGGGTTTTTTTCTTTTTTCTCTCCTGGAATTCTGCCAAATCCCATTCATTCCTATGGGACAAAAATTCGCCGTTTTTTGGGATTTTCGGGAAAACCGTTCGACGGAACGCCACCAAAAGTCATAGCACACCGAGTCCGATCGAGCCGGTCGTTTTGATGTATTTTTTGTTGGGTTTTTCTCAAAGCTGCGGGCCGTGAAAACCGTCAAAATTTTGGCGGAATACGGAAGAATAAAACGTACTAACTAGAAAATTTCGGAGAAATTTTGAGGCGTGGCCAATTAAGCCGCCAATTAAGCCGCCCGTCAACGCAGTGACGAGAGTGGCCTGCAGAGTCCTGAACCAGTGACCAGAGTGGCCTGCAGAGTCCTGAACCAGTGACCAGAGTGGCCTGCAGAGTCCTGACCAAAACCTTATAGAAGACTTCTGGGATATTGACCTTCTGGGCCAACATCAGTGTGTGACCTCAGAAATGCACTTCTGGAAGAATGGTCCAAAATCCCCAATAAACACACTTCCTGGAAGTGTTGAAGCTGTTCATGCTGCAAAGGGTGGAGCCACATCATATTGATAAGGAATGGGATGAACTAAAGCTCATATGTGAGTCAAGGCTGTGATCATTCTCATAATATATCATATACTGTGCCTGAAGAACAGGCAGAAAGGGGCGGGGCTTCAGGGGAGCCAGTCACATGTGCGGCTCCTCCAGCGTGTGTATGTGTGTCTGTGAGAAGAGGAGAGAGAAAAAAAAGGCAGCGACCTCCTAATTACACTGTCCAGTCAGTCCAAACCTGGATTTTTGTGTCCGAACAAACGGCTGTAATTTAAAAGCTGAATAAGTTTTTCAAAAAATTCTTGAACCGGAAGCGCCACAAGGGTTTCAGCTACGCAGTGATATATATTTTATGTCGTCAATGTTTTCCATTTTTAAACTAGAGCAGTTTTAAAAAGTATAAATTTATCATCTGGAGCTGGCAGCCTGTATATTCTGTAAAAATCCGATTTTCCATGTCCCGAACAAACTGCTCTAATTCAAAAGCTGAATAAGTTTTTGAAAAAATTCTTGAACCGTGAGCGCCACAAGGCTTTCAGGATTCCAGGGATATATTTCTTGTTTCGCAAATGCCTACGGTTTTTAAATGACGGCAGTGTAAAAACATTCAACTTTTTGTTGTCAGACGAGAGAAATCAGAAATGTCCCCATTGAAATAGAATGGAGCCGGGAAGGACCATCTTGAACTCTAGGTTGATTTGACGGAAAACTAAACACCACACAGACACAAAAGGCACATCATCTGAAAGAGGACAAAAATGCCTACGTTTTGATGTATAATTTATGTAGGTTGAGCAAAAGGAGTGGACGTGAAAGAGGAAAAGGCAGGTTTTAAAAGTTCGTTTCTTCTCTCCTCGGAGCTAGAGTGCGTGATGACATCACTAGAGTGAGGAGGGTTTTTTGAAGATTTTGTAAAAATCATAAAACGTAAATCGCGATTTCTCAAAGACCGTAAATCACAACAATACACGGCTTCAGTATGTTATAGGTCAAAGTCTTGTGACCCGTTTAAACTTCGAATGGTGTCTCTGTGATGAAATATGGCCGTGCTAGACAGGTCCAAAAAGGGGTGGGTTTTGGGTTTTTTTCTTTTTTCTCTCCTGGAATTCTGCCAAATCCCATTCATTCCTATGGGACAAAAATTCGCCGTTTTTTGGGATTTTCGGGAATACCGTTCGACGGAACGCCACCAAAAGTCATAGCACACCGAGTCCGATCGAGCCGGTCGTTTTGATGTATTTTTTGTTGGGTTTTTCTCAAAGCTGCGGGCCGTGAAAACCGTCAAAATTTTGGCGGAAGACGGAAGAATAATAAACGAGAACTAGAAAATTTCGGAGAAATTTTGAGGCGTGGCCAATTAAGCCGCCAATTAAGCCGCCCGTCAGCCAAACCAGAGTGGCCTGCAGAGTCCTGACCAAAACCTGATAGAAGACTTCTGGGATATTGACCTTCTGGGCCAACATCAGTGTGTGACCTCAGAAATGCACTTCTGGAAGAATGGTCCAAAATCCCCATTAAACACACTTCCTAGAAGTGTTCATGCTGCAAAGGGTGGAGCCACATCATATTGATTAGGAATGGGATGAACTAAAGCTCATATGTGAGTCAAGGCTGTGATCATTCTCATAATATATCATATACTGTGCCTGAAGAACAGGCAGAAAGGGGCGGGGCTTCAGGGGAGGCAGTCACATGTGCGGCTCCTCCAGCGTGTGTATGTGTGTCTGTGAGAGGGGGAGAGAGAAAAAAAAGGCAGCGACCACCTAATTACACTGTGTCCAGTCAGTCCAAACCTGGATTTTTGTGTCCGAACAAACAGCTGTAATTCAAAAGCTGAATAAGTTTTTCAAAAAATTCTTGAACCGGAAGCACCACAAGGGTTTCAGCTACGCTGTGATATATATTTTATGTTGTCAATGTTTTCCATTTTTAAACGAGAGCAGTTTTAAAAAGTATACATTTATCATCTGGAGCTGGCAGCCTGTGTATTCTGTAAAAATCCGATTTTCCATGTCCCGAACAAACTGCTGTAATTCAAAAGCTGAATAAGTTTTTGAAAAAATTCTTGAACCGTGAGCGCCACAAGGCTTTCAGGATTCCAGGGATATATTTCTTGTTTCTGAAATGCCTACGGTTTTTAAATGACGGCAGTGTAAAAAAATCAAAGTTTTTGTTGTCAGACGAGAGAAATTAGAAATGTCCCCATTGAAATAGAATGGAGCCGGGAAGGACCACCTTGAAGTCTAGGTTGATTTGACGGAAAACTAAACACCACACAGACACAAAAGTCACATCATCTGAAAGAGGACAAAAATGCCTACGTTTTGATGTATAATTTATGTAGGTTGAGCAAAAGGGGTGGACGTGAAAGAGGAAAAGGCAGGTTTTAAAAGTTTTTTCTTCTCTCCTCTGAGCTAGAGTGCGTGATGACATCACTAGAGTGAGGAGGGTTTTCTGAAGATTTTGTAAAAATCATAAAACGTAAATCGCGATTTCTCAAAGACGGTAAATCACAACAATACACGGCTTCAGTATGTTATAGGTCAAAGTCTTGTGACCCGTTTAAACTTCGAATGGTGTCTCTGTGATGAAATATGGCCGTGCTAGACAGGTCCAAAGATGGGTGGGTTTTGGCGTTTTTTCATTTTTCTTTCCTGGAATTCTGCCAAATCCCATTCATTCCTATGGGACAAAAAGTCGCAGTTTTTTGGGATTTTCGGGAATACGGTTTGACGGAACGCCACCAAAAGTCATAGCACACCGAGTCCGATCGAGCCGGTCGTTTTGATGTATTTTTTGTTGGGTTTTTCTCAAAGCTGCGGGCCGTGAAAACCGTCAAAATTTTGACGGAATACGGAAAAATAATAAACGAGAATAAATATGTCGAATAGTAATAGGAGTGGCTTCAATGCTTGCATTGGCCATGCTTCGCATGGCCAATGCTGCGCATTGGCCACGCCTAACTAGAAAATTTCGGAGAAATTTTGAGGCGTGGCCAATTAAGCCGCCAATTAAGCCGCCCGTCAGCCAAACCAGAGTGGCCTGCAGAGTCCTGACCAAAACCTGACAGAAGACTTCTGGGATATTGACCTTCTGGGCCAACATCAGGGTGTGACCTCAGAAATGCACTTTTGGAAGAATGGTCCAAAATCCCCATTAAACACACTTCCTGGAAGTGTTCATGCTGCAAAGGGTGGAGCCACATCATATTGATTAGGAATGGGATGAACTAAAGCTCATATGTGAGTCAAGGCTGTGATCATTCTCATAATATATCATATACTGTGCCTGAAGAACAGGCAGAAAGGGGCGGGGCTTCAGGGGAGGCAGTCACATGTGCGGCTCCTCCTGCGTGTGTATGTGTGTCTGTGAGAGGGGGAGAGAGAAAAAAAAGGCAGCGACCTCCTAATTACACTGTCCAGTCAGTCCAAACCTGGATTTTTGTGTCCGAACAAATGGCTGTAATTTAAAAGCTGAATAAGTTTTTGAAAAAATTCTTGAACCGGAAGCGCCACAAGGCTTTCAGCTACCCACAGATATATTTCTTATTTCGTCAATGTTTTCTGTTTTTAAACTAGAGCAGTTTTAAAAAGTATACATTTATCATCTGGAGCTGGCAGCCTGTGTATTCTGTAAAAATCCGATTTTCCATGTCCCGAACAAACAGCTGTAATTTAAAAGCTGAATACGTTTTTCAAAAAATTCTTGAACCGTGAGCGCCACAAGGCTTTCAGGATTCCAGAGATATATTTCTTGTTTCGCACAAACCTAAGGTTTTTAAATGACGGCAGTGTAAAAACATGAAACTTTTTCTTGTCAGACGAGAGAAATCAGAAACGTCCCCATTGAAATAAAATGGAGCCGGGAAGGGGCACCTTGAACTCTAGGTTGATTTGACGGAAAACTAAACACCACACAGACACAAAAGTCACATCATCTGAAAGAGGACAAAAATGCCTACGTTTTGATGTATAATTTATGTAGGTTGAGCACAAGGAGTGGACGTGAAAAAGGAAAAGGCAGTTTTAATTTTTTTTTTCTTCTCTCCTCGGAGCTAGAGTGCGTGATGACATCACTAGAGTGAGGAGGGTTTTTTGAAGATTTTGTAAAAATCATAAAACGTAAATCGCGATTTCTCAAAGACCGTAAATCACAACAATACACGGCTTCAGTATGTCATAGGTCAAAGTCTTGTGACCCGTTTAAACTTCGAATGGTGTCTCTGTGATGAAATATGGCCGTGCTAGACAGGTCCAAAAAGGGGTGGGTTTTGGGTTTTTTTCTTTTTTCTTTCCTGGAATTCTGCCAAATCCCATTCATTCCTATGGGACCAAAATTCGCTGTTTTTTGGGATTTTCGGGAAAACCGTTGGACGGAACGCCACCAAAAGTCATAGCACACCGAGTCCGATCGAGCCGGTCGTTTTGATGTATTTTTTGTTGGGTTTTTCTCAAAGCTGCGGGCCGTGAAAACCGTCAAAATTTGTGACGGAAACGGAAAAATAATAACGAGAACTAGAAAATTTCGGAGAAATTTTGAGGCGTGGCCAATTAAGCCGCCAATTAAGCCGCCCGTCAACGCAGTGACGAGAGTGGCCTGCAGAGTCCTGAACCAGTGACCAGAGTGGCCTGCAGAGTCCTGACCAAAACCTTATAGAAGACTTCTGGGATATTGACCTTCTGGGCCAACATCAGTGTGTGACCTCAGAAATGCACTTCTGGAAGAATGGTCAAAAATCCCCATTAAACACACTTCCTAGAAGTGTTCATGCTGCAAAGGGTGGAGCCACATCATATTGATAAGGAATGGGATGAACTAAAGCTCATATGTGAGTCAAGGCTGTGATCATTCTCATAATATATCATATACTGTGCCTGAAGAACAGGCAGAAAGGGGCGGGGCTTCAGGGGAGGCAGTCACATGTGCGGCTCCTCCAGCGTGTGTATGTGTGTCTGTGAGAGGGGGAGAGAGAAAAAAAAGGCAGCGACCTCCTAATTACACTGTCCAGTCAGTCCAAACCTGGATTTTTGTGTCCGAACAAACGGCTGTAATTTAAAAGCTGAATAAGTTTTTCAAAAAATTCTTGAACCGGAAGCGCCACAAGGGTTTCAGCTACGCAGTGATATATATTTTATGTCGTCAATGTTTTCCATTTTTAAACTAGAGCAGTTTTAAAAAGTATAAATTTATCATCTGGAGCTGGCAGCCTGTGTATTCTGTAAAAATCCGATTTTCCATGTCCCGAACAAACTGCTGTAATTTAAAAGCTGAATAAGTTTTTCAAAAAATTCTTGAACCGTGAGCGCCACAAGGCTTTCAGGATTACAGGGATATATCTTTTGTTTCTCAAATATTTACGGTTTTTAAATGACGGCAGTTTAAAAACATGAAAAAAAATTTTGTCAGACGAGAGAAATCAGAAATGTCCCCATTGAAATATATAGGAGCTGAGAAGGACCACCTTGAACTCTAGGTTGATTTGACGGAAAACTAAACACCACACAGACACAAAAGTCACATCATCGGAAAGAGGACAAAAATGCCTACGTTTTGATGTATAATTTATGTAGGTTGAGCAAAAGGAGTGGACGTGAAAGAGGAAAAGGCAGGTTTTAAAAGTTCGTTTCTTCTCTCCTCAGAGCTAGAGTGCGTGATGACATCACTAGAGTGAGGGAGGGAAATTTAGAAGTTTTTTGTAAAAATCATGAAACGTAAATCGTGATTTCTCAAAGATGGTAAATCACAACAATACACGGCTTCAGTATGTTATAGGTCAAAGTCTTGTGACCCGTTTAAACTTCGAATGGTGTCTCTGTGATGAAATATGGCCGTGCTAGACAGGTCCAAAGAGGGGTGGTTTTGGGTTTTTTTTTTGTCTGGAATCCTGCTAAACCCCATTCATTCCTATGGGACCAAAATTCGCCGTTTTTTGGGAATTTCGGGAAAACCGTTCGACGGAACGCCACCAAAAGTCATAGCACACCGAGTCCGATCGAGCCGGTCGTTTTGATGTATTTTTTGTTGGGTTTTTCTCAAAGCTGCGGGCCGTGAAAACCGTCAAAATTTGTGACGGAAACGGAAAAATAAAAATAACGAGAATAAATATACACAATAGTAATAGGAGTGGCTTCAATGCTTGCATTGGCCATGCTTCGCATGGCCAATGCTGCGCATTGGCCACGCCTAATAAATACGCCGAATAGTAATAGGTGTGGCTTCAATGCTTGCATTGGCCATGCTTCGCATGGCCAATGCTGCGCATTGGCCACGCCTAACTAGAAAATTTCGGAGAAATTTTGAGGCGTGGCCAATTAAGCCGCCAATTAAGCCGCCCGTCAGCCAAACCAGAGTGGCCTGCAGAGTCCTGAACCAGTGACCAGAGTGGCCTGCAGAGTCCTGAACCAGTGACCAGAGTGGCCTGCAGAGTCCTGACCAAAACCTGATAGAAGACTTCTGGGATATTGACCTTCTGGGCCAACATCAGTGTGTGACCTCAGAAATGCACTTCTGGAAGAATGGTCAAAAATCCCCATTAAACACACTTCCTAGAAGTGTTGAAGCTGTTCATGCTGCAAAGGGTGGAGCCACATCATATTGATTAGGAATGGGATGAACTAAAGCTCATATGTGAGTCAAGGCTGTGATCATTCTCATAATATATCATATACTGTGCCTGAAGAACAGGCAGAAAGGGGCGGGGCTTCAGGGGAGGCAGTCACATGTGCGGCTCCTCCAGCGTGTGTATGTGTGTCTGTGAGAGGGGAGAGAGAAAAAAAAGGCAGCGACCTCCTAATTACACTGTCCAGTCAGTCCAAACCTGGATTTTTGTGTCCGAACAAACGGCTGTAATTCAAAAGCTGAATAAGTTTTTGAAAAAATTCTTGAACCGGAAGCGCCACAAGGCTTTCAGCTACCCACAGATATATTTCTTATTTCGTCAATGTTTTCCGTTTTTAAAACTAGAGCAGTTTTAAAAAGTATAAATTATCATCTGGAGCAGGAAGCCTGTTATATCTGTAAAAATCCGATTTTCCATGTCCCGAACAAACTGCTCTAATTCAAAAGCTGAATAAGTTTTTGAAAAAATTCTTGAACCGTGAGCGCCACAAGGCTTTCAGGATTCCAGGGATATATTTCTTGTTTCGCAAATGCCTACGGTTTTTAAATGACGGCAGTGTAAAAACATGAAAGTTTTTGTTGTCAGACGAGAGAAATCAGAAATGTCCCCATTGAAATAGAATGGAGGCGGGAAGGACCATCTTGAACTCTAGGTTGATTTGACGGAAAACTAAACACCACACAGACACAAAAGGCACATCATCTGAAAGAGGACAAAAATGCCTACGTTTTGATGTATAATTTATGTAGGTTGAGCAAAAGGAGTGGACGTGAAAGAGGAAAAGGCAGGTTTTAAAAGTTCTTTTCTTCTCTCCTCAGAGCTAGAGTGCGTGATGACATCACTAGAGTGAGGAGGGTTTTTTGAAGATTTTGTAAAAATCATAAAACATAAATCGCGATTTCTCAAAGACCGTAAATCACAACAATACACGGCTTCAGTATGTCATAGGTCAAAGTCTTGTGACCCGTTTAAATTTTGAATGGTGTCTCTGTGATGAAATATGGCCGTGCTACACAGGTCCAAAGATGGGTGGGTTTTGGCTTTTTTTCATTTTTCTTTCCTGGAATTCTGCCAAATCCCATTCATTCCTATGGGACAAAAAGTCGCAGTTTTTTGGGATTTTCGGGAATACCGTTTGACGGAACGCCACCAAAAGTCATAGCACACCGAGTCCGATCGAGCCGGTCGTTTTGATGTATTTTTTTGTGGTTGGGTTTTTCTCAAAGCTGCGGGCCGTGAAAACCGTCAAAATTTTGACGGAATACGGAAAAATAATAACGAGAACTAGAAAATTTCGGAGAAATTTTGAGGCGTGGCCAATTAAGCCGCCAATTAAGCCGCCCGTCAGCCAAACCAGAGTGGCCTGCAGAGTCCTGACCAAAACCTGATAGAAGACTTCTGGGATATTGACCTTCTGGGCCAACATCAGTGTGTGACCTCAGAAATGCACTTCTGGAAGAATGGTCAAAAATCCCCAATAACACACTTACTTCTGGAAGTGTTCATGCTGCAAAGGGTGGAGCCACATCATATTGATAAGGAATGGGATGAACTAAAGCTCATATGTGAGTCAAGGCTGTGATCATTCTCATAATATATCATATACTGTGCCTGAAGAACAGGCAGAAAGGGGCGGGGCTTCAGGGAGGCAGTCACATGTGCGGCTCCTCCAGCGTGTGTATGTGTGTGTCTGTGAGAGGAGGAGAGAGAAAAAAAAGGCAGCGACCTCCTAATTACACTGTCCAGTCAGTCCAAACCTGGATTTTTGTGTCCGAACAAACGGCTGTAATTTAAAAGCTGAATAAGTTTTTCAAAAAATTCTTGAACCGGAAGCGCCACAAGGGTTTCAGCTACGCAGTAATATATATTTTATGTCGTCAATGTTTTCCATTTTTAAACTAGAGCAGTTTTAAAAAGTATAAATTTACCATCTGGAGCTGGCAGCCTGTATATTCTGCAAAAATCCGATTTTCCATGTCCCGAACAAACTGCTGTAATTCAAAAATTGAATAAGTTTTTGAAAAAATTCTTGAACCGTGAGCGCCACAAGGCTTTCAGGATTCCAGGGATATATTTCTTGCTTCTCAAATGTTTACGGTTTTTAAATTACGGCAGTGTAAAAACATGAAAGTTTTTGTTGTCAGACGAGAGAAATCAGAAATGTCCCCATTGAAATACAATGGAGCCGGGAAGGACCAGCTTGAACTCTAGGTTGATTTGACAGAAAACTAAACACCACACAGACACAAAAGTCACATCATCTGAAAGAGGACAAAAATGCCTACGTTTTGATGTATAATTTATGTAGGTTGAGCAAAAGGAGTGGACGTGAAAGAGGAAAAGGCAGTTTTAATTTTTTTTTTCTTCTCTCCTCGGAGCTAGAGTGCGTGATGACATCACTAGAGTGAGGAGGGTTTTTTGAAGATTTTGTAAAAATCATAAAACGTAAATCGCGATTTCTCAAAGACCGTAAATCACAACAATACACGGCTTCAGTATGTCATAGGTCAAAGTCTTGTGACCCGTTTAAACTTCGAATGGTGTCTCTGTGATGAAATATGGCCGTGCTAGACAGGTCCAAAGATGGGTGGGTTTTGGGTTTTTCTTTCCTGGAATTCTGCCAAATCCCATTCATTCCTATGGGACAAAAACTCGCCGTTTTTTGGGATTTTCGGGAATACCGTTCGACGGAACGCCACCAAAAGTCATAGCACACCGATCCCGATCGAGCCGGTCGTTTTGATGTATTTTTTGTTGGGTTTTTCTCAAAGCTGCGGGCCGTGAAAACCGTCAAAATTCTTGACGGAATACGGAAGAATAAGGCACAACGAGAATAAATATGTCGAATAGTAATAGGTGTGGCTTCAATGCTTGCATTGGCCATGCTTCGCATGGCCAATGCTGCGCATTGGCCACGCCTAACTAGAAAATTTCGGAGAAATTTTGAGGCGTGGCCAATTAAGCCGCCAATTAAGCCGCCCGTCAGCCAAACCAGAGTGGCCTGCAGAGTCCTGACCAAAACCTGATAGAAGACTTCTGGGATATTGACCTTCTGGGCCAACATCAGTGTGTGACCTCAGAAATGCATTTCTGGAAGAATGGTCAAAAATCCCCATTAAACACACTTCCTGGAAGTGTTGAAGCTGTTCATGCTGCAAAGGGTGGAGCCACATCATATTGATTAGGAATGGGATGAACTAAAGCTCATATGTGAGTCAAGGCTGTGATCATTCTCATAATATATCATATACTGTGCCTGAAGAACAGGCAGAAAGGGGCGGGGCTTCAGGGGAGCCAGTCACATGTGCGGCTCCTCCTGCGTGTGTATGTGTGTCTGTGAGAGGAGGAGAGAGAAAAAAAAGGCAGCCACCTCCTAATTACACTGTCCAGTCAGTCCAAACCTGGATTTCTGTGTCCGAACAAACGGCTGTAATTTAAAAGCTGAATAAGTT
Source organism: Hirundichthys speculiger (assembly GCA_018398805.1). Lineage (NCBI taxonomy): Eukaryota > Metazoa > Chordata > Actinopteri > Beloniformes > Exocoetidae > Hirundichthys > Hirundichthys speculiger. Next base: position 130,747 of record JAGFBZ010000323.1, read on the forward strand.
TTTCAAAAAATTCTTGAACCGGAAGCACCACAAGGGTTTCAGCTACGCAGTGATATATATTTTATGTCGTCAATGTTTTCCATTTTTAAACTAGAGCAGTTTTAAAAAGTATAAATTTATCATCTGGAGCTGGCAGCCTGTGTATTCTGTAAAAATCCGATTTTCCATGTCCCAAACAAACTGCTGTAATTCAAAAACTGAATAAGTTTTTGAAAAAATTCTTGAACCGTGAGCGCCACAAGGCTTTCAGGATTCCAGGGATATATTTCTTGCTTCTCAAATGTTTACGGTTTTTAAATTACGGCAGTGTAAAAACATTAAAGTTTTTGTTGTCAGACTAGAGAAATCAGAAATTACCCCATTGAAATACAATGGAGCCGGGAAGGACCAGCTTGAACTCTAGGTTGATTTGACAGAAAACTAAACACCACACAGACACAAAAGTCACATCATCTGAAAGAGGACAAAAATGCCTACGTTTTGATGTATAATTTATGTAGGTTGAGCAAAAGGAGTGGACGTGAAAGAGGAAAAGGCAGGTTTAATTTTTTTTTTCTTCTCTCCTCAGAGCTAGAGTGCGTGATGACATCACTAGAGTGAGGAGGGTTTTTTGAAGATTTTGTAAAAATCATAAAACGTAAATCGCGATTTCTCAAAGACCGTAAATCACAACAATACACGGCTTCAGTATGTCATAGGTCAAAGTCTTGTGACCCGTTTAAACTTCGAATGGTGTCTCTGTGATGAAATATGGCCGTGCTAGACAGGTCCAAAGATGGGTGGGTTTTGGCTTTTTTTCTTTTTTCTTTCCTGGAATTCTGCCAAATCCCATTCATTCCTATGGGACAAAACTTCGCCGTTTTTTGGGATTTTCGGGAATACCGTTCGACGGAACGCCAACAAAAGTCATAGCACACCGATCCCGATCGAGCCGGTCGTTTTGATGTATTTTTTGTTGGGTTTTTCTCAAAGCTGCGGGCCGTGAAAACCGTCAAAATTCTTGACGGAATACGGAAGAATAAGGCACAACGAGAATAAATATGTCGAATAGTAATAGGAGTGGCTTCAATGCTTGCATTGGCCATGCTTCGCATGGCCAATGCTGCGCATTGGCCACGCCTAATAAATATGTCGAATAGTAATAGGTGTGGCTTCAATGCTTGCATTGGCCATGCTTCGCATGGCCAATGCTGCGCATTGGCCACGCCTAATAACGAGAATAAATACACAGAATAGTAATAGGAGTGGCTTCAATGCTTGCATTGGCCATGCTTCGCATGGCCAATGCTGCGCATTGGCCACGCCTAACTAGTCCATGCATTTGTCACTTCAAGATTGGGCTACTGCAATTCCTTGATAGTAGGTTGCCTGAAAGTTCCTCTGAACTGTCTCCAGCTGGTGTAAAATGCTGCGATGAGTTATGATGAGGATTAGCACAAATTTCCTCAGTTGAAGTTTCCCGTAACTTGCTTCCTGTTAAATTCAGGACAGAATTTCAAATACTCCTCCTCACATATCAAGGGCTTAAAGGTCTAGCTACCTCTTGTCTTGGGGATCTAAAAGTTCCTATCTCATCACAGTAGATGAATTCACTGTCAAACTGCAGAGCCTTCAGTTGTTTTCCTCTCTTGAGAAATCAGCAGATGCCATCATTTTTCCTTTTCTCCACTATAATACACACACACACACATAAGAACAAATGTGTTGGATTGTTACCAGAATGGATAAAGTACTGTGCGTTATCTCTCCTACAGCTCATCACTGCCTGGCCAGCTTAGTAAAATGATATGGGACTGTGTTTCTCCATTAATGTCTATGTCACTGGAGGCAGAATACTTTCATACAGAGTTATTCCTACAAGAGAAACACATATAAAAATACAGGAGAAAGTTGATTAAGAATACATCAATTTGAGGCTGACACCCGTCTCATTGTTTAAAACAAAGAGAAAAAAAACAAACTTCTTTTTTATTTTCTAGTCCATTCATGGAACTTTGTTCAAGTGTTAATAAAAAGATATTACTTTATGGATTACAGGCCTACTCTGCATCTCTGGGGTCTGCAAGCTAAAAAAAAAAGTTATGAATCCTCATATATCCTGAAGCAGCATCTTTCCTATTTATAGTAGGTATAAAATACAACACTTACCTTTTTGGATCTATATACTGCCTGAAATGCATACAGTTACAGTCTTCTCTCCATTTTCCCTTCGCTTAGCAACAAAGGTGTAATCTAATGCTATTAGGGTTTATGGAACCTCAGACCCAGGCCAGTGAGCATCACAGGCATCAAGCAATAGATAAGGATGTATTTTCAGATGCAATAAGCAAATTCTCAACAATTTTCAGACATGTGAAAAGGGGAAATATTGCCCATAAGTGAGTAAGACAAGTTGAAATGAGGTCATTCCCAACGGACTATTGCATATGTGAAAAACTTTACCAGCTGCCTAATATTAGTCTGTAAGGATTTTTATTTGATAAGGCATAGCAGTTAACGGAAATTGATCCAGTAATGTGGTATGGCTGATTTAGCTTGCTTAAATAAGGTTTTCAAAAGAGAAATGACTTTCTGCATGCATATTTATATAGAGCCCATGACATATTTATGCAAGCTTACAGGATAAAATGAAGAGATAGCAGCTTAACATAAAGTTTGATTGATGATTAATAGATGCTGTCAAAGCTGATCTCCTACGGTGCCTATCACCATGTAGAGTAGCACAAGCTGTTTGATTGACAGTATGGGCTTTCATCTGCACACCACATCATAAACCAATGGCACCATTTTTTCATGTCTGTAAGAAATGCCCATGCCTCTTGCTAACGAGGCATCTTCTACATTTTATTCAAAATCCTCTAAAGCCTTGTACTCTGTATATCCTTTGCAACTTAATATGATCCTCTCTTATCCTCACAGCTTTGTCACCTAGTTTCCCCCTGTCATTGTGACAGCTATGAGCTGTGGCCTTTTCGTAATGGGATTATCCCACATGTTCACTAAAGGGGATGCGTGGCTGCTAAGAATCATCTTGTTTGTGTACTCTGTGACCACATTTGCATACATCATCACTGCACAACTCATCATTGCAGTAAAAAAGAGCTTCCAACATAACTACCCACTGTCATTTACAATTTTGCAATTCCATGTCATGATATTGCCAAGAAAGAAAAGATTCTGTACACATTTTAAGTAACAGAGTGTAATCTTTGCTACCTGCCTAATGACAGCAGATAGTTAGAAAAATTCAACCATTATCAAAGTTTACAGGGAAGAGTTGAAGCTGATTTATGGTTTCAACGAGAAGAGATACTGAGACTTGAGTAATGTTTCAATTTTTTTTTTTTTTTAATAAAGATGGTAGGCTGCTCAGAGGTTCCATGTATGGAGGCTGTATTCCTCCTGCGGCAGTTGTAGGTTTGCTGTGTGTCTGCCCCATTTTCGTGTCCCTTTACATTGTTAATAAAAGCCACTAGTAGTCTACCATGAAATAAAAATAAAATAAAATGAATAAATAGTGAGAGTCGAGACTAACCAAACAACCATTAGCTTTAACTTAAAAGCCCACTAGGCTAGAATAATCCTTCAGGTTTGTTCTTAAAAATTTGGTATGCTGGTGTCATTACACAGTTGTATTTTTTTTTTATTTTTATTTTTAGGATAACAGCATCTTTGGAAGGGAAGCACTCTTTCAGAATATTCACGTTTAGCATTTGCCCTTCACCATTCAGGTATTTTTTTCAAGCCAGAAGTGTTTTGAAAAGAGAGTTGGAGGGATCCTTTGAATTTGGTTGTGCACCAATATATATGCTTAATAGCTAATCTCGAATTAATACTTTATTATCTAAAAGGATCAAAAGCAGATTTCAAAAGCAGACTTCCATTGGTTTCTAAATTATAAATCTATGGAATGAACAAATGACTTCCATGAGAAGTTGGCACTTTATGACTAAGTCTGCTGGAACCAGGGATGCTTTGGAGTCATTGTATTGTATCAGTGGTAATGTCCTTTTGAGTAGATGTTTGAAATATTCCTTCCCAGATGGACAGCAACTTGCCTCGCTCTGCTTTACTAATCTCCCATGATCACTGAATTATACCCACTGATGAAAATGGCTATGCTTATGGAGGACATGTCATTATTTTTATGATTAGGCTGTTATTTCTACTTTTATTATTATCTCTACCCTTCTTATATTAATAAATTCTGATAAAATCAAACAATATTGTTCCAATAACAACAAAAAAAGAAAATTATAATATACAATAAATGACACAGCGGTCATTAGAAGAATCATGTTGATTGCCCAGAAATATATATTCTTTACAGTACAGTCAAAACAAGGTATTCTTATACAGTACTTGATAGTTTTTGATTTATTGTTTTTCATTATAATTTTCTAAGCTCAGTTCTGGCTTGGATGTAAAACTGTTTGACCGTGGTAAAAGTTGTTGCCATGGTAATAAGATGACCAACCCCACAAAAGTCCAAAGAGACAAATAACACTTTTCAGCTCCCTTCTTGAATATGCAAAGATCCGTTTTCAGGCTTCAAAATCTACCAGAAACTCACCTGAAAGCATGATTGTAAAAAAATATAAACTCAACATGATTTCACAGTGAACAAGGATATTTCCATTTGACCAAAGCAAATGTGTATTCAGTATTTACCAGTTATTAAGTTATGAATTACTCCAACATGGGATGAAGCATTGGTTATTCATTATCTCTGGTTTGGAAAGCTATAGAATCATCAGAGTTGCCTCATTTTAAGAAAATAATTCTGAACATTGGTAGATTAAATTTGGACGGAGTTTACAAACGTAATACTTGTTGAGTGTCTCTTTAAAGGAGGTTAATGACCCCCTGTAACAGAGACAGGGTCTGCCTCCTTATTAATTTGGATGCCATGGTAACATAGCGATTACCTTAGGGAATGGGAGACATTAGCGTGTATTAGCATGAGACATTTAAGAGAGATTTTGGCCTCATACTCAGAGACAGATAATCAATATCTGTAGCTTGGTGCTCCAAGTCTTATTGACTTGGAGCACCAAAACATTTGTTTTTTAATAGATGTTTTGCAATCAATCGGCAATGGACTGACAACCTGCCCAGGGTGTACCCCTGTCCTTTTGCCCTAAGTGAGCTGGGATAGGCTCCAGCAGATGCCTGTGATCCTGCACAGGACTAAATGGGTCTGGATAATGGATGGAAGACATTGTCCTTGTGAATCTGTGGTGGCTCTGATGCAAAACAACTGCTTTTAGCATCCGCTGCAGAACTTGCCAGCACATTATTCTGGGTGGGTGAGTTGTGTTATTCTATGTCTATAGCAACTCCTACATGGATCAGGCTCCTACAGATCTGTAAAACAAAGCTAACTTGGATTCATCACAGGCAGAGGAGAGAATGAATCATACTCACCCGAAACGATGGAAATGTGCAGACGGTCAGATTCAAATGTGGTACTGACTAGAGACAGTAATCCTGGGTATTCAGTATTTACGTATATTTACATAGATATGAACCCTCAGATACTTAATGACAGAAATCATTAAAATTATTTTTTCATTAAAGTCAGATACATTGGAGTATCTAGGGTTAACGGTGAGCTGTCATCACCATGGCTACTTAGCACTTAACATTGTTGGTGAACTCGCCATCTGAGGTGTTAATAAAGGGCGAGAATAGCATAATTACTCTAATTTTCACCATTATATAGCTTGTCATTGTGCTTTTAATTACACTAATGGACTGCTGAAACTGACTTTTAGTTAGAATGGAAAGGTTCACCGTTGCTGGCCAAAGGCCACCAACTGGGAGAAGCAAGACTGGGTGTGGGGCTGGGTAAAAGTAAAAATAAACCACACATTTAGCAGAATAACAATCAGCAGCAGGCTCCAATGTGGTCAAGGAAATACCATTATGTTTGCTATTCTCTCTAAAGACTGCCTTCCTTTTGTCTCTTATCTTTCTAGCTGCCACTCAACATTTCACATACTGCTCGTATGTCAAACATCCCAGTTAAATAAACCACCAGGTGGTATGATACAACTCGCACCAGTAGTGGATCATATAGATGGAAACAGCTGATAAAAGAACAGCTGTCCATGACAAAGCCACAACTATGGTTCAGCTTACATTGTAGGTGCATTCCCTTATAATAAATGTATTCATAAATTGTTTTATTCAATTGTTTAGATCAGCCGTTCCCAAACTTCAGAATACCAAGGCCCAATTTGAAATGTGAAAAATCTCCACGGCCCACCCAAACCTTTAATCACAACTGTGATCAACATTTATTTAATTCAATATTATTATTGCTGTCATTTATTTATTGTTGAAAAAAAAAAGCCCTTACTACAATGTTGAATTTCCCTTCTGGGATTAATAAAGTATTTTCATTTCATTTCATTTCATCCAGGACTAGAAGCTAAATTCTGATATTAATGTAAGAGGTCAACAAATAAGGTGACACTTGTCATAATAAGTTAAGATGACGGTAAAGTGACAATTAACTGGTTTGTTTTGTTACTTCTTAATGTTTTTAAATCATGTTGTTAATATTTTACAGTAATTAAAAACATATTTAAAAAAGATCGAGGATTTAAAACATATTTGTTTAATTTTAATGACCTCTCACGGCCCACCTGCAGTAACGCGACGGCCCACCAAGGGGCCGCGACCCACACTTTGGGAATCACTGGTTTAGATGTTTGCTTTGTCTTCTTTTTTTTGCCTCTTTTATAGCTCTCTCCTGAAACAAACTTTTGTTTTTCTATGCTATGGGAACGTTGCCACGCAACTTTTCACGACTGTAATTACCTTGGCCCATCTCATCCTGATTTCCAACTCATTTGTTAATCCCTGGAAAAACCACACTAATTATTGGAAAATGAATGTGTACTGAATGTCATGCTCATGTGTGAAAAAGGTATATATTACTACTTTCAGAAAGGTTTGCTCAAAGATTAGTTTGTTAGTACATCCATGTGAAGCTCCAGTACAGTGCTGCCATAGCTTTATCAAATTGTATATTTTGACTTACCTGAGCTGCACAAACCTGACCTGCTTACTATGCACTGCATGTGTTTGTTGTGGCGAGCAAACTTGCAGCCTTGTGGTGTGGCTATGTGTTTTAATAATAGTTGAGCTCTGTAACACAGAAGTATAAGACAATTTGCTGGGTCAGTGATATTCTTCAACAGCTCCTTTCACTCTTTCAAATTGTATAAAATGTTCTTTTCTTTTCTTTATTGCAACAGGAATGAAAAACATTTTCTCAGTGTATACAAGCCACATAATACATAAGCCACCCTGCAGATTATCTCAGGAAATCATCTACCCATCCCGTAGCCTCACATCTAAAGCCATATCCCTGTTCCCTTAATCTTTGAAGGACCCAGGGCGCTGTTTTTATTCTCCTCACATGGTGCCCAACCTTGTCTCTCTTGCAGGTAAAGTGGCCTTGCTGACTCCATTCACGTTATTTTGTATTCCAGTGATCATGCAGACAGATAGAGTTCGTTCTCAACTTCTTGTCTTAGTTGGCAACAGTGCCTGTTTTAATGCCAAGGGATGGACCAGGGAGTGACACAATCTCCCCAACGGCCCTTTATGGAGTCTTCCTCAAAAACAAAGTCAATAAGACCTGGAGCGCCAAGCTACAGATATTGATTATCTGTCTCTGAGTATGAGGCAGGAGAGGTGATGCGGCAAAGAAGAGGAAAAAAGGTGAGGAGGGAGGGGACAAGGGATATGAAACATATGAGGAGAGAGTAAGAAAACAAAGGAGGTGGGAGAGCGAAGATGTTTTGATGCTTTCAGAATTTGCAGACATCAGTGAGATGGAGGTGATTAAGGGGGGCACATGCAGCTGTTTTCTACATGACTGGTGGAGAACTGAAAGGGAGGCAGGCTGCTACAAACTACAGAACTGTACGGAAAGTGCAAAGCTCTGCTTTCTAAAAATAAACGTAGCAGAAAACTACTGCATCCTTGCTTATCCGCAACCTTTAATTAAAGTTATGAAATGCATGGATATAGGGTTTTGAAATTTCCATAAGTGACACTGCAGAGTTAAGTAAAATTCAAATTTTGTGTTTTGTCTTCCTCTTTGCAAAGAAGAGGAGGTGAGCAATAAATACAACTTGAGCATGTTCTTCAAATGGTAGGAAGACAGTTGGTTGCTGGTCTTTATCTGTAACAATCTCTAGTTTGTGTGAACATTATTTTCTCATACCTGTTTTTGGTCCGACATCTCAGAGTCCCAGGAGTCTGACTTGACCTGCTGTCCAGCTGTGACTGTTATCCTGTAACTGCAGTGAACATGTAATCTATTCAGACTATTTGTAGAAAAGCTGCTGCCACAATACGCTGAGAGAAGATTACTCTTTCCATCAGTCAGACAGCATGTGAATATGTTGGCTTCATGTCTCAAAGAGGACCCTGGTGCTTTTCCATTGCAGTTTGCAACTGTAATTATATACTCCTAGTACAACTCTAAATCAGAAAAAGAGGGAATGAGATGTCAAATTAATATCTATTACATTTACTTTAAATATTATTTATTTGCTGATAGTATAAACCCAAAATACTGAATAGTTTTTCAAGTCAATTTCATTTTAGTTGTCAAGTTTTTCCATTTCACCATATTCCAAAGAGATGTTGGAACAGTAAAGCTTTCACCACTTTCCACCACTCCTCACAATGTGTAAAAGACACTGCTGTTGAAGATAACAAAGCATGAAGCATTTCTGTTTTTATTTTTGTCCCATTATTCCTGACAAAAGGCTTAATGTGTGCAACAGTATGGGGTTAGAGCCACTGCATTTTCCATTTGAAAATTCCCCACACATTCACCGCTGGAAACATGTCAGGACTGCTAAGAGGCCAGTCCAGTAGCTCTTCCCTCAGTCATCCTTTTGTAATGTGTGCAGAATGTGGGTTTGGATTCTGTTGTTGAAAAATGCATGACGATTTCTGGAAAAGATGTCGCCTCTAGGGCAGCATATGTTGCTTTAAAATCTCTATTTAATTTTTCAGCACTAATGTTGCCGATAAAGGAGGGGAAATGGCCTTTGCCAAGGGCACTGATACAACCTCAAACCAATACACACCCGGCTTCTATACTTGTTGCTTTGAATTAACTGGATAGTGCTTTTTATCTTTTTTCTAAGTGCCTATGTCTTCCAAAAATTATTCTTTTGACCACAGCACATGGTTCTGGTGTGTAACCTGACAGTAAAGTTTAAGTGTCATCTTAAGCACTCGGGTTCTCCAAATGGTGTTTTACCACCTCAATTTTGTAATTATGTCTGTATAATTTTTAAACATGCAGTAGATCAACTTCTGGTTAAAAAAACAGGTCTGGACCCCACAGTCCAAGCCAATTTCAGATCTATCTGAATCAGCTTTTTTGTTTCCGTTTTCAATTATATAATTTTAGCTTCTGACTGTGGTGACTGTTATTCTTGTGCTTTCAGATTTAACTGCTCCTTTTGACTCAGTGGAGCATGAAATCTTAATCTCTTATTTGTAAAAGTGGATGGGTATCAGGGACATAGGACTCAAATGGTTCAAGTCCTACCTGTGAGACATTCTGAGTTGTGAGACATGAGGCATGGCCAGTTCATAACTTTTTTTTTTAATTTGGTGTGACTTCTGGGAGTCCTCCTGTTGATCTGGGTTATGTGATCTAGTATATCACGCCAACCCTCACAGATCTTGGTATTAAGTCTTGTTATCCCTTTTAAAAGACAATGCTGCAGATGGACACCTTAGTGTTTTGGTGTGCTCTGTTTGTGTAAATCGTGTATCAGCATGCTCTTAAACCCTTGAAGAGCTCCTTAACACAATATCTGTTACTCTTACAGACTTATTACATTTTTTTTTTTTTTTTTTTTTTTTAGCGTCTGCTCCAGATTCAGTACATGTTTTGGCCAAAAGAGTGAGACCCTGCACAAGAGGAAAGTGAGCGGTGGTGCTCGTGCGTCTCTGTAGATCTGGATTTTCTTCTCTGATATTTGCTCACTCAACAACAAGATGGTCAAGCTTGCAAGAAACAGTGACTTTTCTTCCTCTTCTGCTTTGTCCTTCATGGAGATGTGGCTTTGTGGACAGATCCTGGACTGCATGCTCCACCTGGAAGGCTTTCGGGTCGTCCGTGTTGACTGATTCAGAGGTCTTCAGCTAGATCAAAGGTGTAGGTGTCCATTTCTACAACAGCGGCTGGTGCAACTATGTGACTGTGATCTCCCACACTGTTCTCCTGCTCTGGAATATTTCTTCATTAATTGAAAGCTATTTTACTCCCCATGTGAGTTTGCTTCATTCATTCTGGCTTCTGTTTCATCCCACTGTACGCAGACGTACACAAGGCTCAGCTGTCATGGCCTGGTCGGCCATGGCAGCCCTGTGTGTGTTTATGTGTGTCAAGTTGGCGTCTCTCCCTGTTGTTAGTGGTTCCTGTTTTACTTTGAAAGGTCTGTCCTGTCCTTATTGGTTGTAAGAATCCCCAGTGTGATTAATTCTATGCAATCTAACAATGTTCAGACCTTCCTTCCTCAGACGGGATCCCTGGAGTGATCCAAGCCATCTAAGGATACGTCTTCAATCAAAGGGGGAAGGTGTAAGAATCCACGTCTGATTCTCTGGTGTGATTTATTTAACGAGCAATACACCCTCTTCCCAGACATTGCCTCTACTCTGCCCACATACTAAGCCTCCAACCTCTTGAACTATGTTAACCATGAACTTTGAGTGTTTTTCCACTCCCAGGCACAACCTGACGGTGTAACACATGAACTGTTCGACCCGTTGGTAGCTCCAAAGACTACAACCAGCATCCCAGTCTTCGGAACTAAGGGGGAGATGTTGGGCCACACCATGTGCTACAGAAGACCACATAGTTTTCTGAAACAAAGGACCACCGGAATGACTGCAACTCCCAACATGCTTTGCAATGTTTATGGTATTATGACAAGGTAATAGTGGTGTCACAACATCGCTAACTGGCTGAGGAGCCCCTTTTGATTTTTCCTTTAATTTTAACTCCCCGTTCAGCGTAGAGCATCTGCAGAACTACATGATTTTTGAAGCTTTGAAATCCTAAATCCCGCGTTCAACATTAGTTAAGTTGACCAAGGTTTTTATTCTTTTTTTTTTTTTTTCATTTTTGGCTCAATAAACCTCCGTCCAGTTGGAAGTTCTTTGCGGCCTGTGGCATTCCCTGACGGGCCCGGGTGCAGAAAGTTCGTTGTCTCATCGGACCTCGAACAACCGATCTCTGCCAGCCAGCACCATGTCCGGGGACACCAGAACGTCAACCCCGTCGAAGCCATCCAGGTCGGATTCCGAGACTCTGGACCCGATTTGACCACCAGATGAAAGGAAGCGGTACCATCCGATTGTGCGGGCAGGAACCCCTCAGCCATCGGCCTAAAGCAGTTCCCGGAGGACCCACTGCGAACTGCTTAACCCGACGGCACGGGCTTAAAGTGCCAGACTCAAGGCAGGGTAAGGCTGAAACGGTCTAGATCGGTGTCTCTCGAGAATGTCTACAGTTTAGGCAGACATTGCGCCATGGACCCATGTCCGGGTGTTGCGTCACCATTTTTCGGTATTTAATTAGTTCGAGATTTGTGTTTTTTTCTTCCCTTTATTTAATTTATTTGTCCGTTAGTTATAGACATCCTGTCAGCACCTGACATTTTGTTTATGATTTTTTTTCCTTCCTTTACTCTCTGTCATCACTTCCTGTGTTATAGCCAGAAATCCTGAAACAATTCATATTGAGGCGATAATCCTAAACCTGTGTACACCTATATATATATATATATATATGTATATATATATATATATATATATATATATATATATATATATATTTATATATATATATATATAAATGCCTTATCTGTGTCTGGGTTTTATATCTGTGTCTCAATAAATGTCTTTAAAGGTGGGGTAGGTGTTGTTTGAAAAACGGTTCCAGCAATCCAACTCAAGTGAGATTTTGAAAATATACACTCCCTCCCTCCTCCCAAAGGCTCCGCCTCCTCTTCTTCAGCTCACCCCTCGAAACCACGCCTTCACACGATTCGCGACTACATGAACCACAGGGAGGGAGGGGTGGGTTGGAGTGCATTGATATTTGATGGACGTATTATGCAGCCAATCAAAATAGTGATGATCACTATTTTGATTGGTCAGAGTTTTTCTCTGATCATACCCTCTAGACTGGACCAAAACATTTCGCTTTTTTGCAAACATTTTATTTCAGTGGGTGCAATGGGAATGTGAAAAGGTTTTCAGGCAATATTGTAAAAAGTGTTGCAAAAAAACAACACCTACCCCACCTTTAAAACCATTTTGAAAACCAGCCAATTCATCCGAAAAGAACTTACATTGATTGATACATAAGATTGATAATAAGTTTTCCTCCCTTCTTTTTCTTTTTTTAAAAGGGAGGTGGTGCCCCATTCTTTTATTAAGTATTAAAAATTACGAGGTGAAACACTACATGGTCTCTGCTTTGCTTCCTCCCTCCTGTTACCTTGATTCCCTGCACCTGCCTCTCATTTGTTCCCCTGTGTATTTAAGTCTTGTCATTCCCCTTGTCTGCGTGGGTGCATTAGTCGTTGTTTCAGGTTTGCAGTCCCATCTGTTTCCCCGCTCATCATCCTCCTCATTATCTCCCTAACTCCTGCACTTTAAGTTAAGTTTGTCATTTTGTATTTTCATGTATTTTCATGTACTTAGGATTTTTTTGGATTTTGTATTTTTGTATATTAACCTTTTTTGTTTTTGGAACTCCTGTGCTTCAGTCCTCCTTCCCCACTGCAAATCATGACATCAGCACACTCTCGTGGATTAGTTTCTGCATGTGGAGCAGACTTTCCTGGACTCCTTAGTCATAGTCCTTGATGACTATGAAGGGGAATCTGAGCCAGGAACTACCCAAATACAGAGTTGATTAAATGCCCAAGCAGTGGAAAACGCTTTGGCTCACTGTTATACTATAGTGAGTTGAGCCAATAGCACGGTGCCCCGCGCAGCTCTCAGACTTTTAGACAGCATAAGGGTTCACCTGATCCCTGCAAAAAAGACAGAGGCTGAAGCTAGTTAAACCTGTAGTGAGGACAACAAAGGAATGGACCAACAAGTCCATGGAAGAGCAGCGCTTGTGCCTGGATTCCACAGACTGGGATGTGTTTAGGGTGTTGGGCCACTATGTGTTACACATAGGCCGCGTGGTCCCCTGAGACAAAAGAATCTAAATAAAACTCAAATCCCCAGCATGCCTGGCAATGTTTTATTGTTTTACAACAGGTATGAAAGTGATGTCATGCCCTCTCATTGGGTGCTGACCCCCATAATACAGCAGGGGTCCCCAGCAAGGGCGGATTGCATCCCCGCAGCATAAATACAGTGAACCCCCTCAGATCGCTCTTTTTCTTCTCTTCTTCCACCTGAACACTTCTGTCCTCCAGTTCTATGACTGGCCCATCTCGGTTCCAAGTATCCAATGTGAGAATCAACTCCACTCTAACGAAGCGCCCAGCCAAAGGGAACCATCCAGTAATGCTTGCGGAGCCACCAGTAAAAGGGAAAACCGGTCAGCTCACGCCCACCAACCAAAAACGAGAAGCGACCCGAGTACACATTGGCGTGCAAAGAGGCACTGTAGCACAGTGGCGCGGTGGGACGATGCGACAGCTTCCAAATCAAATGATCAGGACGAGGGTGCGGAAGCCCGCTTCACACTCTCTGTCCCGTGTGGAAATCCTAGAGGCGATCGCAGCATTGGTGGTTAGGAATCACCTTAGCTTAGGCTTTTAGTTCCTTTTTCTTCCTACTAACAACCTTCCGTGAGCAAGGTTACCACGTGACCACACCGGTGCCACACCTGGTCACAGGCTGGCAAGCATAGAACAACAGCCATTTTGAGACTGATTGTGTCGTTTAGTCTTTGTTTCCTGATTATCAGATGGTGCCCCATTTTAATTTATTAACTTTGTTAGAATATTTCTTGTTATTAACAACGATCTCTTAAGACAGTTGGTAATAACTCCTTAATAGCGAAACAAACACGCTATATGCACAACAAGGGCCATCACAGACAATCTGGACGAGTTTGCTGTGATGTCATATATCCACTTCTGTGAGGACAGCATTGTGCCAACACGCACCAGGGTGAGTTATAACAATGATAAACCCTGGTTCACAGGTAAAATCAGGAAGCTCAGGCTGGAGAAAGACGCAGCATTCAGAATCGGTGGGGGGACAGATGACCCATCACTTTTACCAGGTGATGAGACATCAACTGAGGATGAGGAGCTGAAGTTATGAAAAAGGCCCCGGCTTCTAGTGACAAGTGAGGGGTCACCCGCCACATATATTCAGTCCTCAGACACAGTGGGGGCTCGCAGAAATACTGTGACAGGTAAATTCAGGAGTCAAGCATTTCAGTCTCCTCTGGTCCTGATCATTTGGCATTTTAGCGAGGCTACCACTCTGACTTATCTAATCATAAATATTTACATTGATCAGAGCTCAACCTGTGTGAGCTACATGAGACGGCCAAGGACAGAACCGTTTGGAGACCCATAAAGCTGCGACTGCAGGCCGGGAGGGCCCAGTCCAAAAATGTCCCAGTGGAGAGAGATGGTCCAACTCCAAATGTACGCCGCAACATTGACGACCCTATGAGCACGTTCATGTGCTTGATGGACCAAGTGATGCTACAGCATATCTGTGAGTGAACGGTGGCAGAGGTGCGCCGGTGTGGAGAGGAGGGCTGGGAATGGAGCAATGTGTGCGTGAGGGGGAGCGCGCAGCGTTAATTCGTTTTTCCAAAATTATTAAAATATCTGTTATTATCATCTGAAATCTGTTATTTTGTATTGCAAATAGTCTGTCATTCAATTGCTGTTGTTTTCATGTTTGTGTTAACATACAGCTCCTACAGTTTGTTGATGAATGTACCGATGTATTTATTTGTGTGGCTGAGAGAGAGAGAGTGCGCAGCGTTCTGCTACGTAGAAAAAAAAGCTAGCAAAAATACATTTTAAACACTTATGTTGTCATGGCTCAGAAGAGAAAGACTCCAGGTTAGACTTTACTCAAATGGCCCTCAAACGGAGGGCCCTCAACACGGCCTCAGCAAATCCTGGCGAGTCTGCAGGTCTGGTGAAGTCAGCAGAGTCCGAGGGTAGGCCAGTCCGATCTGTCATGGCTCAGAAGAGAAAGACTCCAGGTTAGACTTCACTCAAAAGGGTTTATTAGAACAAGGGGTCCAGGAACAGTTGTGATTCGATCTGGTGCTGGTTCTCCAAGATCGGGTTCCGGGATCCAGGGGCATGGAACGCTGGCAGGCTCGCACAGGCAGGATACGGGACAGGCAGACGGGAGAAGGCAGAACTGGAGAAGAGAGCAATAGTTAATATCAAGTTGGATACGTTGGCACAGTTTGACGAGAAGTGGGCTTAATACCACTGAAGGAGCGTAGTCGGACTGGCGCCGAGTGGCTGAAGGAATCCAGGTTATGTAGAGTGTGGTTGATTGGTGATGAGTCCTAGCTGTGCAGGAGAGAACGGGTCGAGCAAGCCCAGGCTGAAGGTCGGGAATGGAGACAGTGGAGGGCGCCAGAGGACAGGAGGCCGCATGACAGTACCCCCCCCCCTCAACGGGCGCCACCCGGCGGCCCACCAGGCTTCCCCGGGAAACGGCGGTAAAACGCCCGCAGCAAATCAGGGTCCATGATGGCAGAACGAGGCACCCAGGAGTGCTCCTCAGGACCGTACCCCGCCCCGTCAACGAGGTACTGCATGCCCCGACCCCGGCGACGGGCATCAAGAACGCGACGGACGATGTACACTGGATGGTCATCAATGAGCCGGGGGGGCGGAGGGGGAACGGCCGGAGGGCTCAGCGGACAGGTGGACACCGGCTTCAGCAGAGACACGTGGAACACCGGGTGGATCTTTATGGATGCAGGTAGGGAGAGCCGCACAGCCGCCGGATTGATGATCCCAGAGTGGTAAAAGGCCCGATGTATCTAGGGAAGTGTTTGCGAGATTCAGTGCAAAGGGGAACTTGACGGATAGATAACCAAACCTGCTGACCCACGGAGTAGGTTGGAGCCTGGGCCCGGTGGCGATCCGCGGTGCGCCGGTTCCGCTCCAGCCGCCCTGGTCTCCCTCCACACTTTCCAACACCTTTTAACATGTAGGTGCACAGACGGAACCGCCAGGTCCTCCTCATCCATTGGGAAGAGTGGGGGTTGATACCCCAGAGACACCTCAAACGGGGTCTTCCCATGTGCCATGGAGATCTAGGAGTTGTGGGCGTATTCGACCCATGGAAGTCACCGGCTCCAGGAAGTCTGGTTCTGGGCTGCCAGGCACCTCAGGGCTGACTCTAGTTCCTTGTTCAGCCACTCTGTCTGGCCGTTGGTCTGAGGGTGAAAACCTGAGGAAAAACTGGAGGTAGCGCCAATCGCACGACAGAATGTTCGCCATACCTGAGAAGTAAATTGCGGCCCACGGTCGGACAGGATGTCTGTGGGGATACCATGAAGGCAGAGGACGTGGCTCACTAGGAGATCGGCAGTCTCGGAGGCCGTGGGCAGCTTGGACAGGGGAACGAAGTGTGCAGCTTTGGAGAAACGATCTATTATGGTGAGGATGACAGAGTGGCCCTCGGAGGGTGGTAGTCCAGTGATGAAGTCCAGCGCAATGTGGGACCACGGCCGGGTAGGAATGGGGAGAGGTTGCAGGAGACCTGAGGGAGACTGGTAAGAGGGTTTACCCCTGGCATAGACAGAGCAGGCTAACACAAAATTATGCGTGTCTTTGTTTATAGAAGGCCACCAGAAATGCCTGTTTAACAGGTGAAGTGTTCGTTTAATACGGGATGGCATTAGAGGCGTGAAGAATGGGTCCGGTGGAGGACCTGAGGGCGGGCAGCCAGCGGAACATAGAGGCGTCCTTGGGGTACATGGCCGGGGTTGGGTTCCGTCTTTTGTGCGTCTCTCACCACCGACTCGATATCCCAGGTGACGCTACCAACAACACAGGTGGGAGGCAGGATGGAATCTGGCGAGAGGGGTTCGTCGGTGGGGAACTGTCTGGGCAGGGCGGGGGTTTCCCGTTCTTGGTTCCTGGCCTGTAAGACACACGAAAGTTAAAGCGGGAGAAAAAGAGAGACCAACGGGCCTGTCGTGGGTTTAATCTTTTTGCGCCTTGTAAGTACGCCAGATTTTTATGATCTGTCCAAATAGTGAAGGGTTGCTCAGCCCCCTCGAGCCAGTGCCTCCATTCCTCCAGGGCCACTTTGATGGCCAGCAGCTCCTTATCCCCGATACCGTAATTCCTCTCGGCTGGGGTGAGTCGGCGGGAGAAGAACACACAGGGATGGAGTTTCTGGTCCTGATCCGAAACCTGAGACAGCACGGCTCCTACCCCAGAGTTAGACGCGTCCACTTCCACAACGAAGGGCTTAGCTGGATCCGGCTGAGTGAGGATGGGAGCCGAAAGGAAGCGGCCCCGAAGGAGGTCAAAAGCTTGCTGGGCTAGTTCGGACCAGACAAAGCCGATTTTTGATGAGGTGAGTTGAGTGAGTGGTTGCGCAATTTGGCTGTAATTTTTAATGAACTTGTGATAAAAGTTTGCAAAACCCAGGAACTGCTGTAGCTGGCGACGAGAGGTGGGTACAGACCATTTGGCGATTGCCTGTATCTTGCGCGGGTCTGTCTGCAGTCTGCCAGAACTGAGGATGTAGCCGAGAAACGAGATGGACTGTAGATGGAAGGAACATTTTTCTATTTTGGCATACAGCTGGTTCTGGAGGAGGCGTTGAAGGACCAGGTGGACGTGATAAACGTGTTCGTGTTGATTCTTGGAAAAGACAAGGATGTCGTCAAGGTACACGAACACAAATTTATAAAGATAGTCCCGGAGGATGTCGTTGATAAGGGCTTGGAACACTGCGGGAGCGTTAGTGAGTCCGAATGGCATCACCAGATATTCAAAATGTCCGAGATGTGTGTTGAAACCCGTCTTCCACTCGTCTCCCTCCTTAATCCGGATCTGGTTATAGGCATTGCGGAGATCGAGTTTGGTGAATACCGTGGCCCCCTGTAATGAGTCAAGAGTGGGAGTAATTAATGGGAGTGGATATGTATTCTGAACAGAAATCTCGTTGAGTCCCTGGTAATCAATACACGGCCGAAGGGTTCCCTCCTTCTTGGCAACGAAGAAAAATCCCGCCGCCACGGGCAACGTGGATGGACGAATGTGGCCACGCGCCAAAGCCTCCTTAATGTACTGCTCCATAGCCTCCCTCTCCAGGCGCAAGAGGTTGTATAAACGGCCTTTGGGCAGTGGAGCATCCGGGAGGAGGTCTATGGAGCAGTCATACTGCCGATGTGGTGGTTAGGAGAGAGCCTTTTCCTTGCAAAACACAGTGGCCAGGTCGTGGTACTGGGACGGGATCAGGGTCAGATCAGGTGGCGGGGCGAATTCGGCCTTAGGGGTTTGGTCAGCGGATGTGGCTGAGCCAAGACAATTTGCCAAACAGAAAGAGCTCCAGGTAATGATTTTATGAGTGGTCCAGTCAATCTGGGGGTTGTGCAAACGTAACCAGGGGTAGCCCAGCACCAGAGGGGTCAGGGGTGAATTAATAACTTTGAATGTAATGGTTTCATGGTGGTTGCCTGCCAGACTCAACGTAACGGGAGCTGTGGAATGGGAGATGCGAGCCATAACTCGGCCGTCCAGAGCCTTTGCCACAATGGGTGGTTCTAGGGCAGGGGTTGGCAACCCGCGGCTCCGGAGCCACATGCGGCTCTTTAGCCCCTCCGCAGTGGCTCCCTGTCGCTTTGGGGGAAAAAACTAGAAAAAACTTCTCACTCTGGAGCACATGTATTGCCCCGTAGGTTGTTTGCCAGCAGGGGGCAGAATGAATAAGTTTCACGCAAAATACTGCCAGGTTACTGGAACGAGGAAGGTGTGTTGTAGTGGTGTAACACACAAATGAAGCGATATTGAAAACCTCCCCAATGATGTTCGCATTTGGAGTCCTGTCAATCTTTGGATCCACATACTGATGCGAGCAGGTTTTCTACAGCATTAACTACATCAGATCCAAATATCACTCGTCTCATAGACGGCAGCCTGCAGTCCTGGATGAAAGTCACGTCTTACAGCCCTGATATAGAGAAGCTCTGCAGTGATGTTCAGAAACAAATCACGTTAAGCAGGTGAGAACACTGTCACAGTGATTCCCAAAGTGTGGGCTGCACCCCCTGGTGGACTGTCGTGGTACTGCAGGTGGACCGTGAGAGGTCATTAAAAATAAAAAAATGTTTTAAATCCTCGATTTAAACATTTATATAATTTTTTCGTAACTGTAAAATATTAATAACATGATTTAAAAATATTTAGAACTAATAAAACAAACAAATTGAGTGTTATTCTACTGTTAACATGACAAGTGTCACCTTATTTGTCGACTCCTTACATTAATATTGGAATGTAGCTTTTAGTCTTGTATGTTGATCAAAGTGGTGTTTAAAGGTTTGCATAAGCTGCAGAGATTTTTATATTTCAAATTGGGCCTTGGTATTCTGAAATTTGAGAATGGCTGATTTAATAGATTTTTTTTTTCCAAAAACATTTATTTTAGAACCTGAGGCTGAGCTGATGTAGTTGTGTTTTCTGTTCAGGCTCAATGGTTGACTGCTGTATGTGGCTGAGGAGAAAACAAGAGGATGACAACACACTGAAATGGACTAAAGTCATAATTAAATACAAACAGGCCTAATGTTTTCTCTCATTAATATTATTAAGCTGCAGGTATACATTTTATTTATTTCAAAGTGGGCTACTTTTTATTTGATGAATGTTTTACATATCAGGGAATGACTCAAACAGACCTGTTCTTTGTTTTATTTCAAAGTTGGTCAACACATGCCAGTGTTTTTTTTCCTCCTCTTTCAAAAGATTCAAGATTCAATATATTGACTGTCATGTCAACAAGTTGCTCTCAAACATGTACAGTCCAACAGCACCAAATATACAGTCTTTATAAGAGTTTGAGGTTTGCCTTTGTTATAACAGGTAAAAACAGCAATACAATGTCAACAGTTTTCTGATTGTTGTTCTATAATTTCACAAATGCAACAAACTATAGTTCTTTTACAGTGGATGACAAAAAAAATGGGAATGAAAATTTTATTAGTATCTTCTATGATCTTTTGGATTAAAAACTTTCAAAACTGCCAAACATAGGAAAACGTTTTTGGATAGATGCAAATCCCCCTGAATACAGTATAACTATATATAAAACTTCATACATTGTGTTATCTTCATTTTAAGGGTCAAATGGGTTTTGCGGCTCCAGAAGAATTTTATTCAGGGGAGAGGGACAAAAAATGGCTCTTTTGATAGTAAAGGTTGCCGACCCCTGTTCTAGGGGAATCAGAGAGAGAAGTAACTGGTCGGCTAAAGCGCTGTCAATTAAACTGTCGTCTGCCCGAGTCGACCAGCACGGAAAGCGGGAAAGATAATTGTGGGGTGTGGATGGTTCCTGAAATCATGGGTCTGGGGTGTGAAGTGTTATGAGATGGTTGGCTCACCAGTGTCCCCAGAGTCACGGGCGAGCCTGGTCTTTTGGCCGCACGGGGCACGTAGCTATCCGGTGGCCGGGTCGGAGTGGAAGGCGCCTGGGATGGAGTGAAAGGCGGCTGGGATGGAGGCCGAGGATGGAGGGTGGACAGAGACGCCCCCAGGGAGGCTCTGGATCGTGAGCCGCGCTCCCGGCGACGTTCACGGAGCCGGTTGTCAATCCGGATAGCCAATGAAACCAGGTTGTCGAGATTTGCAGGAGCTTCTCTGTAGGCCAGCTCATCCTTGATGTTGTCACGGAGTCCCTTCGTGAAGACCCCTGCCAGGGCAACATCATTCCAGCCGGAGTCCGCCGCTAGACTCCGAAACTCCACTGAATATTTGGCAGTGCTCCGGGAGCATTGTGAGAGTTCTAATAATCGTCCAGCTGCAGAGCCTGCATGATCAGGGTGATCGAAGACAAGTTTTAACTTTCTTTCAAACATGGCATAAGTCAGAGAACGAAGGGGGTACCTGGTCTCCTCTGCATGTGCCCAGTCCAGAGCCCTGCAGCACATTAATCCCACCACATAGATGATTTTAGAGGCGTCAGAGCTGAATGTGAGCGGTCTCTGGAAAAAGACATGACTACACTGGGGCAGGAAACCTCGGCAGCACCCCAGATCCCCGGAAAAAGGCTCTGGGTCAGGGGCATAGGAGTCTCTGTGGGGAGCAGCTGGAGTTTGATGGAGACCAGGGGCGGATTCTGGGGCAGCCGGCAGGGCGGCAGAGGAGGAGCGATTGATCAGCAGCGCCATCTGGGCTGTGAGATCAGTCAGCTGGGAGAGGAGCTGGTCACAAGATTGTGAGAGGGTTTGTACCATCTGTTCGTGTAGTCCCAGCATTTGTCCTCGGGAACGGAGGGCCCTCAACACGGCCTCAGCAAATCCTGGTGAGTCTGCAGGTCTGGTGAAGTCAGCAGAGTCCGAGGGTAGGCCAGTCCGATCTGTCATGGCTCAGAAGAGAAAGACTCCAGGTTAGACTTCACTCAAAAGGGTTTATTAGAACAAGGGGTCCAGGAACAGTTGTGATTGGATCTGGTGCTGGATCTCAAAGATCGGGTTCCGGGATGCAGGGGCATGGAACGCTGGCAGGCTCGCACAGGCAGGATACGGGACAGGCAGATGGGAGAAGGCAGAACTGGAGAAGAGAGCAATAGTTAATATCATGTTGGATACGTTGGCACAGTATGATGAGAAGTGGGCTTAATACCACTGAAGGAGCGTAGTCGGACTGGCGCCGAGTGGCTGAAGGAATCCAGGTTATGTAGAGTGTGGTTGATTGGTGATTAGTCCCAGCTGTGCAGGAGAGGACGGGTCGAGCAAGCCCAGGCTGAAGGTCGGGAATGGAGACAGTGGAGGGCGCCAGAGGACAGGAGGCCGCATGACATATGTAGCACTTTAGGTGCTTTCTTTACCCTTTTTATGGTATCTGGTTATGGCAATATAGTTACCTATACCTTATTATGAGTGTGACAGGAAGAGTAGGCCAGATCAGACAGATTCTAAGAACGAAGGAGCCTAGGGGTGCAACCAACATAGGACACAGACAACAGTTTTGATTCAAGAGAAAATCAACTGTATTGAACCAGAAATGGTTAACATTGCATTTCAGTGTGCCAGAATGACAAAATGAGAGCTATCGTTACCAAACAAAATGAAGAAAATAAAATGTCATATACCTAGGTATAGTTCTATTAGACCTTCCTTAATGTCTCTTACAGTCTGATCAATGTTCTTGTCTTTCAGTATTAATGGTGTTGGTAACCAGTCGGCTACAAGCTACCAGTTCAGTGTAAATGTGTTTGTAACCATTTGGGTTACAAGCTACCAGTTCAGTCGACTCTTGGGCTGGTGCTCGCCATCCAGTAGTGGAAAATGGATTTGCTCTCCTGTGTGACTCCACTTCCCAACTCCAGTTCACAACTCCAGTTCACAACTCCAATCCAAACAGAAAAACCTGATCTAAGAGATAAGGTCAGAATAAAGTAGCTTAAAAATAAGTATCATATAACTATAATACCCTTCTTCTACTGTTCAGATTCAATTAAAAAAAAATAAAACGTTGTACAATGATATAGTTTCAAAAGATTTACAATTATAGAATTAAACCAAATGAAATAGTTGGAATGTGGCAATAATATGGTCAAACTAGTTCAATTTCCCAAAGTGCATGGTCAATACACCTTTAAAATAACACAAAATACCTTTAAATTGCATTACAAAGACACATTGGCTTTTAGATCTGATAATATGAAATATAAAACAGAATTGTTGCAATAAACTGCACTTGCAGCTTTAAAGTTTTACTCTACAGTGCTCAGGAACCAAGCTGACAATATAGCTTATCAGAAACTGGGTGCTTATACCAAGATGAGCAGAAATATAACAGTTTTTACAACCAAAATACAAACTATACATAATACCTTGTAGTGACACGGATGATTGAATAAACTACCCACAAATAATTACTTTAACCCATAAAAAGTCCATTTTTTTTCAATATAATAGCTAGCGGAAATTAGCATCAAAGCTAGCGGGAATTAGCATCAAAACTACTACAGTACAATGTGGATGGGACTCACCACTGCTGAGCAACATGTGCTAACAGGCTATGGGGTCTCTCTCAGGCCTTCCGTGGCACTCGAAATTCGGCACTGAGCGCAGTATCTTAAGATTTTAACAAATATTTGTCACTCATTGAAGCGTTCTGATAATTCAGGTATCTTGACATTGGTTTTTGCTTACCAATTGCCAAATGAATCAGAAGAATGCCGATTTCCTCTCATTAGCTTTCACAGAACAGGAGATGGGGGCTGTCTGGTCAGCGTCTTATTAGAGACTGAGCAGGCTACACAAGTGCCCAGGGCTTACCCTTGACCTTATTGGCCAACACCACATCAGATTAGACTGCTATTGGTTGCTCAGTGTGTCTGTCAAGATGCAAATTTAATGTCACTTTATAACTTTTAAAATCATTTTACTTGAAACATATTTATAAACTTATACTTCTTTTAATGTTTTTAACCAATATTTATTCCCACTATAATTTCTTAACCAAGTATTAATTTATAGTTAATCTTCTTTTTAGAACTGGGTTACGCTTATTTTGACCAGTGTCCATTATTATTTCAAAAATATTTAGGAATGAGCCACTTCACAACTTCTAGAAATTACATCTTAGCATCACTGATGCTATTGCAGCAACAGGGTCAAATTGACCCCCCTCGGCATTTAAAGGACGTTTGGAATGTTGGTGGTTCTAGTGTTAAAATGCAGCACAAAGTGCTCTACAATGTAAAAACAGAGTTTAAAACAGAGTTGCTCCCACCCATTCACCCACCCCCTTTCCCTCTCCTCTCATCCCTATCAATGATAAAACGTGTAATCAAAGAAATAAAAAATATGGCTAAAATAGCTGGGGAAGGAAGAACCAGATAGGAAAACACTATCACAGGGAGCGGTCTGCATTGGGATGCAGGTGAAACCCAACAGGAGAGCAGATGTCTTGCTAGGGCCAAAGAAACTGCCACCCCAATACAGAGGGCTCTGCTGAGGAAAGACTGGACTTAAAAAAGAGACATAAATAAATAAATATAGAACAAACTTTTATAAATAAGTAAAGTTTAAAAAAAAAAGACAGTAAAAATGAGCTGAAAACTTGGGCTGAGTAAGTAACCTAAAATAGAAAATCTAAATCAGGATTAAAGAGGGCATTAGTTAAAAGCCAAATTAAATAGGTGAGTCTTGAGCCTGCATTTAAAAATGTCAATATTCTCTGCAGCCCTCAAGTTCTCCAGCAGGCATTTCCATAATCGTAGGGTGTAATGTTGGAAAGCTCTGGTCTCACCATGGGTTCTTATATTAGCAATGGGAATAATTAGAAGACTGGTGCCAGAGGACCTGAGGGTCCACGAAGGTTCATAAGGTAAAAGCAAATCGGTAAGATAAAAAGGCCCAAGACCATTAAGACTTTTAAAAGCTATTAAAAGAACCTAAAGTTTATGCTAAAAGGGAAGCCTATGCAGTGATTTTAAAACTGGTGTAATGTGAACCCTCCCTCTGGTCATCGTCAACACACTGGCAGCTGAGTTCTGCAGAAGCTGAAGGTGTGAAATGGTTCTTTTTAGAAGACCAGAAAGCAGGGCATTACAGTAGTCAATGGGATTTGAGATAAAAGCATGCATCATCCTCTGGCTATAGACTCTGGCTATATTCTTCAGATGATAGAAACCTGTTTTAACTACATGCATAACATATGGCTTAAAACTAAGCTCAGAGTCAAAAATGACATCCAAGGATATACTTGATCAGATGTCTTTAAAGAAATTGCATGTAATTCTGGCAAATGTTTCTCTCTTAGCCTTAGGACCAATGACTAAAACTTCAGTTTTGTCCTGGTTGATTTGCAGGATGTTTTCTGCCATCCATGATTTAACATCTAAAGTGCAATTAAAAAGGTCACCTAATGAGATCCCAAAGAGCAAGTATATATAAATTAAAAAAACATTGAACCTAAAATTGAGGCACACCACTTTTGATTTCATGGATCCCTGGGTAGCATGATACTTACCAGAAATCTTTTATCCATGAGACAGGACTGGAACCAGTTAAGAACAGTATCAGAGAGGCCATCCAGGTGCCTGAGTCTGTTTAAAAGGACTGATCTACTGTGTCAAAGGCTGCACTTAGATCCAATAGCACCAAAAATTGTGATCTTGTGTGAGTCCAAGCTGTACCTAAGATAACTGGCGATCTTTAAAAAGGCTGTCTCTGTTCTGTCGATCATCCTAAAACCAGATTGAAATCTCTCGCTAACATTATTTTTCATCAAAGAAATCTGGTCAGAAAGAAAGCTACCCATCTGAAGAGGGCAATTCACGATAGTAGAGTAGGAATTAGATCTAAAAAGCAGGTGGTTGAATTAACTTGGGAGAAGACTCTACCAAGCATCTCAGTATCAACCAGGTCAAAATTATCCAGTATTTCCTCAGGTAAAAAATGGGAGTGACCGTCAGCTGTGGTTGAGATGCTGCCTCAGTGACGACGTTGTTTTGGTGAATTGTCTGCCCCAAGCAAGAAAAGACCTGCAACTGGAAACATTGGTTCTTGTGGAGATGCTGCATCGGGAGCAGACACATTGGAACCTTGAGCACTTGTTACCACCGTTCTTGCTGGACCAAAAACGATGGTGTGCATCAGTTTTTCCACTTCATGGATCTGGTAGAGCTTATGAATTCTGCCTTCCAGTTCTGCGATTTTGATATTCAAGACAGAGAAGATGGAGCATTCGGAATGAGAAGTGAGTGGTACCATTTTGTATTAGTCTGTAAAAAGGGTTTGTGTGATGCCTCAGTGTTAGCTTATGTCAGGCTAGATAGCTCCTCGCAGAGTTTGTCTCAAGAGATTAGTCTTTTCCGTCTTCGTTCGAGGATAGGCTAGGCTCCAATATCCAATTTCCAGACAAAATTAGTTGGCATAAAACCCAGAGAGAACTACGCTGATATGGTCACGATCTCTGGCACAACAGACCTGGAGAGACTTGTGACTTAATAACTACAGGCCTGTGGTGCTGACGTCCGTAATCAAGAAGTCATTTGAGCACTTGGTCCTCTCCCACTTTATAACCATCACTGTCCCCCTCTTGGAGCTCCTGCAGTTCACCTACAGAGCCAACTGATCTGTTCCTCTTTGTTAGAAAAATAGCATTACTATGTGTTATTATCCTTTTAAAAATGTGATATATCTTATATCTAAAAGGATGCATAAGGCAGTCACGACAGAAAAACGTGGATTCCCTTAAATTAGGGCTGCGTTACGTAGGTGTTTCCCATTGTAAACATTTATGGTTAACTCTGTGATAACGATAGAAAATTCTTGATGACCCCAATTTCCCTATCCCTAATTTCCTAGATCACTGGTTCAGTTCCTCCTTTGATGTTATCTAACCAGACCAGATGGTAAAGAACAATAGCCATAAAGTAATTATGTCCAGATAAGAAGGGCGTCTGACAGAGGAACGGCAAGCTTTTGCATCATCACATACTGACCTATAAATTGTTTCTTTGTGAGAATAGAATCCTATTTTATGATCTGAATTGCTTCTGAGTTTTTTGATAATTTTCCTAACAATTTTGGTCCTTTGAGCCAGATCCCAAAACGCTCTCAAGTCCAGGTTTGGGGACTTCAAATCCGGACAGGGGGAGCCCGGGACTCCTGCTGAAAGTCCTCGAGCACATTCCTCATACGGGGGTGTTTTGCTGTAGTGAGGCCTGGACCTTCTGGACTGTGGAGAGGTGATGGGAATAAAGAACATTTTGACTAGGAGTTCATATTTATAAGGTAGGACTAAACTTCGAATTTAAAGACAGCTATTGAAAGTAGAACTCAGCATTTGCTGAAGAAGGTCAGGGACCTTCGGAAAGGTCAGGGACCTTAGTCGTAGTCTGGGACTGCGAGGGAAAACCAGGTTTCCAAAATTGAGGTCATAATCTGTGTAAGAAGACTACAGCAATAAATAACTCAGTGTGCACGTAAAATAACCAGTAGGAAGGGAAAGTGCTGCAGCTGTTAATGGGAGTTCTAAAACTATCAAAGATTTGTTAGGATTTTAGAAAAAGCTTAAAGGTTTCCTGAACATTTAGCATGGTTTGTGCCTTAGGTACCATCGCCTTGACTCCCTGGCAAGGGACATAGAACGCTTCGACCCAGATAACCGAAAATCAAGCACTGATGATTATCTTGATGAGGTCAAGTATTGCCCTCGGGATTTGCCACACGCTTCATCCAGTGAGAAATTAAAGCTCCTCTGGAAAAACCACAGGTAGGAGCGTCCACAAGTTCATGAAAACGCTCCCTCTAGAGACCAGAGACTGCTACTCAGCACTCTGTCAGGCTCTGCAGGAAGAGTATTCTGCCGACACAGACCCAACCTCTGCTACTTTGGCTGCTTTTGCCATAAAGCACAAGAAGTCAGAGTCACCCAGGAAATATTATTGGCGCTTGCGAGCTGCATATTTCCAGGGGCATAACACCAGGCCTGGAGGAGGACCGTAATTTTAAGGCTTCATCCGTAACCTCCATGAGAGCGTGCAGTTCCATGTCAGAGTCCACTGCAGAATGAGGAACCTCAGCATGAAGGAAATCTGTGGATATGCACAATTCGCATGGGAGAGTCACAAACGCCCAGGTACAGGTGCTGAGAGTGGCAGCTTGGCATTTGAGAGCAAAGAAATGCCCCACTCCAATGCTGGAACTAACATGAGGTCCAAGAGATGCCATGGATGCTACTCCTCAACAGAGGATCAGAACCAGGGGGGTGGAGCCTGGCACCAACCCCCTGACCAATCACTACATAGACCTCAGAATGTCTCACGAAGGAAAAGAAGGCGCTGACCCAGAAGGAAAAGTGCAGGACAAGAAATAGGGGACATGGTCTCCAGGTTTATAGATAAACTAATGAGCCGACTCTCCAGTCCTGCAGGTCTGACAGCTGCATCTTATCTGTCGGACGATTAAGATGCCAAACCCCCAGACCTGCCCACTTTTCCACATCCACTGCAACCTCTCTATTGGAGACATTCTCAGTTAAATCCAAACATGGTTCCCTTTGTCTTTTCTTGAAATCACCCTCCATAACTGGTCTCACATCAATCAGATGAGTCATAGACACTTCCTCCCTCAGCCATGGAAACCAGTTCCACACTTCGAAAGGGGATGGAGTGACCAATAGTGTTAGGCAATTGGATGCATGTCCAAACTCAATTTACATGCATTAACACCTAACACCATTTCATTTTCAACCCAGAAATTCTCACCAACTGTGTAATGACACCAGTCTGGATTGAACATTTTATTTTTATCCATTCTATTACATTTTCTTGTGAAGTGTACCTAGGAATGTGAATAGATAAGTAAGTTTGATTTACCCTCTGCCCAGACATTGCCTCTACTCAGCCCAGATGCTACGCCTCCAACCTCTATGAACTGCTTAACTATGAACTTTGAGTGTTTTCCCACTCCCAGGCATGAGCAGACGGTGTAACACATGGACTGTTCGACCCATGGTAGCTCCAAAGACCACGACCAGCATCCCAGTCTTCGGACCTAAGGTGGGATGTTGGGCCACAGGCCATGAGTTACATAGACCGCATGGTTTGCGGGACAAAGGAAACAATAAAAACTCCCATCCCCAGCATGCCTGGCGATTTCATTGTTCAACACCAAGGTGTGAAAAGTTATGTCACACCATCTTACTGGCTGAGGACCCTGGCGACCTTTCTGCAGGAGATCCCTGTGGTTGTCCGACGACAATCACACGCCTTGTCCGATCGTGACGTGCCTACAGAGTGATCCGCGACGTACGGAAGAAACGACATGTACGAATTACCCGCGTGCCTCGAACGTGTCACTGGCCTCAGACAAACCGGGAAGGAAGACAGCCTGGCTGCCATTGCTGTGCAATGCCGAATCTCTCCGTTGACCACAAAGAGAGAAAGAGGAGGAGAGCAGCTCCTGGATACCAGCAGCGCGTATGTTCATACTGCCCTATACTACCGATCCCGCGTCATCAATCCAGTTCCACGGACTTCACAACGTCATCGATCGCTTCCGGAAGAAGATTTTGTGTCTGGGCAGAGCTTAGTTTAGTGTTGTTTGCAAAGTCCATTTTCTTGTGTGTCACATGTTTAGAACCGGACCATCAGTCCTGAATTTCATTCATGTGTTTTTATTGCGAAAAAGCAACTCCACTAGCGTTGTTGATTTTATTCTGTCCTTTCCTTTGTTTCTTTTATTAACAAACATCTGTTAGTCCGCCATCTTGTAATGCTCTATCACATGAGTCAGTGGCCATCTTGGTGAGGGACGAAGTCACCACACGACCTCGTCCGCCACCTTGAAATCCTCCTCACATTAGAAGCAAGCTTGGTTTATCTCCCACACACACAGACACACACGCACATCCATAGTTTCTCAGCATACATGTTGTCAAGTGACCCGGAGAAGGTTGGAATCACCGCAGCTCTATTGGAGAGATTTTTTTCTAAGGCTGAGCCATGAAGTAGAGAAAATGTCGCATCTGAGTGATTGCAGAATTCAAATTATGATCGTGGAAAATTTTAATTTTAATATCAAGGTTTCAAAAGGCTCTAGCTTTAAAGTGGTTTGAGATAAAGGCATACTGTAAAAGAGAAATATCTTCATTATGAACCAAAAATTGCAATGGAAGTAGATTTGTCATCTAATTTGATTATTGTGACATCACCTGCCCAAACCTGCCTGGTAGTCCTCATTTTCAGATTTTTCCTCAAGCCCCGGAGGGAATAGATAATCTGTACCGAAGCTAAAGTTGTAAAGGAGTGGAATTAGAAAGGCCGATGAGACAAGGGATGGGGCCAGATTGGTGTTTAATTAGTGTGGACTGGAATCTAAAAAGGACAAATGGAGCACCATTACCGTATTATGATCCACAGTTAGGCCTGCAGCTTCAACAATTAATGCAGAGGATTGAAACCAAAAACAGGGTACAGACTGCTTTTTTTCTTGCATAAAAGAACCATTTGATATCCATAGCGGTGCAGGTTCTGGTTAACATGACAAATGATTCGAGCTTCCTAGATCTGATTTAAGTGACACATCATTTGAAAATGCTGATGTCACTCTGTTTGGTTCAGACGGTTCAGCTACAAAGAATCCTGACGGCATGAGTCCTGCTGATTCTCCCGTAGAAACTAACACCTCGGTTTTACGATCTGCACCATTGCTCAAGTTCTGTTCAGCTCAAACTGCAGTATTGTTTGCTCTCGCTGAAGCTTGTACCCCTCTCCCCCTTCACTAGCCCATGTCCAACCGGTAGGCCTCAGCTCCTGATTAGGTTCCCTGCTTTTTGGGGGGGTTTCTCCCTTGTATGAATGGTGTGTGTGTGCGCGCTTTTAAAAAGAAAATATACCTATTAATAATTGTCTAAAATAAAGTATTTAACTTAAAGACCCACATCTCATGCCTCTGGAGTAGAGTGGACCTGTGTGTCTTCAGTGTCGGGGAAATAGTTCTCTGGGTGGAACTCCCAGAGTGCCGTTGTCAGTAATTAAATTTTCATTGACTATCATTACACATACCCAGTGTGATCCTCTGCTGCTACACACATATAAAGGATATAGACCCTGTTTCTCTGGGAAACCTTAGAGCTGATGTGGAAATTAAACAGGTAGTTAAGTTCTATTCTGACTTACTCACTGTTTGTACAGATGGACATCTGCAATTAGAATATCAAATACTGAGGACATGCAGATAGCTTCTCCTTTGAGTGGGCAACAGTTTTGGCAAAGGAGAGAAGTTAAACTTAATGGTCGAGGTTTATGACCTCCCTAAAAGCAAACTTAATTTACCTTGCAATCTTTTTGGATATGCATCATGTCTTAACAGGAGGCATGATATATACAATTGGACAAGTTTTTACAGCATATGGGTTCTCGCATTATGCTGAAACCTTTAGTCAGGATTGTTTAACTTGTGCAAAATACAACCCACAAGGAGACGTAAGACCAAAAAGGGGACCACCCAAACATCCATTTCAACATATTAGTATGGATTTAATTGAATTAAGTGTGAAGGAAAAGAATATTGCTTGGTAATATATTTACTAAATGGGTTGAGATTATTCCATGTGTTCACCCAGTGAAAAGAAAAAATTTCATGATTTGGAATACCTGAAAGAATTTGGAGTGATAACAGAACTCCTTTTGTCAACAATGATATCACTTTGATGGCAGAGCAATTAAAAGCTCTGAGGGAAAGATTCAATGAGGGCTTTCCTTCAGTAACCAGTGAAGAAAACAACTTCACTCTGGGAAATGAGGAAGAACTGTATGATGGCGTGGTACTGCTGGAAACCAGGAGAAAGATCTTTACCTGCATTCAAACCAAGAGGATTTTCTTTTTTTTTTTTTTTTTTTTTTGTACTGTGGTGTTTAGGACTGTGGAGAGTCCTTCTGATTGTGTTCATATTGATAATTCTGATTGTTCTGTCTATATTTTTCTGTGCTGGAGGGGGAAGGTGCAATAAAAGGACAAAGGATAGAAACAATGATCTCACCCTAAGTTTCATAGATCAGCTGTAAATGATGTACAGACAGGTGAGAAAAGGCAAAGATGCTACTTTTGTAGTTGATTTATGTTTTACAGGTGCATGCAAAGGTTATGAGACCTATTATTTGGCCAATGATAAGTATCTGTGTGTAGGCTACCCTTGTACAAGCCTGGGGTTCAATATTCCTTCCACAGATCCAAATTAGTGGACAAATCCATATAATTGCACTAAACAGCACTAAAACTGAGGCAATACTTGTTGGCACATCTCACCAGACCCACCTTCCAGCAATACATAGCTTATCTTTGACAACTAGGTCATAAACATTACCCTTTACCTCAGTTACAAATCTCGGCATCCGGTTTGATTCGCAGGAAAACTCATCCATGCCTTTATCGCCTTGAGGTTGGATTATTGTAACAGACTCTTATATGGGATTCTTGCCAAGAGCTGCAAAGACTACAACACATTCATAACAGCACAGCTCAAATCCTTAAAGGTGTCAGAAAACATGACCACATCACACCAACTCTGTTTTCTTTGCATCGACTTCCTGTTTCTGCCCGCATCCATCATAAAATTGTCCTCCTCAACCATAAATGCATCACTGGACACGTCCTGTCATACCTTTAGGATCTCATCTCACGCAAACCTCCACCTGGACTTTAAGGTCCTCCAGCAGCCCCCTCTTTTGTGTTCCCACCACCAGACTAAGAGCAATGGGGAACAGAGCTTTCTGCTCTGCTGCACCAAGGCTTTGGAACAGCCTCCCAATGTAGCTGAGAGACATTCAAAACCTGGACACTTTTAAAACCAACTTAAAACTTATCTATTTAAGAATGTTTAATATTGTGGATGTGTAATTTTTATAGTATGTATTTTTGTAGCACTCCAAGATTCTTTAAATGAAAAGTGCATTATGAATGAAATGTATTATTATTATTATTATTATTATTATTATTATTATTATTATTATAAAAGCTGCCACAGTTGGAGTATAGTTGAAGAGAGGGTTGAAGCCTCACCTCATCAGGTTGACCTATGCACTAAATGTAATCCAGTGTACATTATTATAGGGCACCGTTTGTAAAGTTGGTCATGCTGAAAATACTCCACCCGTGTGGCTGGGGGTTCCAGTACCTGGTGGACTGGGAGGGGTATGGGTCTGAGGAACATTAATGGGTGTCCAGGGGTCTCCTTCTGGACGATAGCCTTCCCCGGGATTTTTATGAGGCTCATCCGGACAAGCCGGGTAGAACGCCGGGTGGCAGAGGTAAAGAAAATGGAAGATTTTAATTACTTTGGGTCAACAGTTCAAAGCAACGGAGTGTGGAAAAGAGGTGAACAAGTATGTGCAAGCAGGGTGGAGCAGGTGGAGAAAAGTGTCAGGTGTGATATGTAATAAAAGAGTTTCAAAACACATTAAAGGAAAGGTATTCCAGAGACCTGCTTCGTTGGTTTAAAAACTGGTACTGTGGACAAGACAGGAGGCAGAGGTGGAGGTAGAGATTAAATGGTTAAGGTTCTCTTTGGGAGCGGCAAGGATGGATAGGATCACAAATGAATACATCAGAGACAGCACATGTTAGATGTTTTAGAGAAAAAGTCAGAGAGGCCAGACCAAGATGGTTTGGACATGTACAGAGGAGGGATAGTGAATATATCAGTAGAAGGATGATGAGGTTGGAACTGCCATGCAAACACAGCTGTATCATTTTGAATTAAAATTATGACAAGCTCTCCAAACTCCATGCACTCATTATTTTTGGACAAAAGGAAATGCCCTTTATGTATGATGTTCCTTTATACTGTATCTCTGTGGAAACATTTTTATTTTCTGAAAACCTAAACCCTGTCACCCTGTCATGTTAGATTGTGACATTGTAAAGGTTGGGATAAAAAGGACAGCTGTCTGACTTTCAGAATCTCATTGCATTTTAGACCAGCTGAAATGTCTGGTTGAAACAACTGATGTCTTTCAAAGAGTTAAGCAGATGTTTTTGAAGTTTTTCAAATGCTTGGCACATCTCTTGAAGTAACTATGTTTACTTTCAAAATGCATAATCTATAACCTAATCAAGGGGGCAAATTTCAGAATTAGTGCTGGATAGTGCCACAAGAAATGATGTAGGATCTAATGTTAAATTAAGAAAGTTAAAATTTAGGTGTGGGTTTATGATGTGTTTTAATATGTGTTATTGTTGTTTGATGTCACTATTATTTGTTCTTTCAAAGTAAACTCATATAAACTCATGTACAGTCCTAGTGGGTTCCTTCCTCTTGAAGCCAACTCACAACCTGCATGTCGGCACGAACAAGAGTCACGACCTGACCACCTGGTCACATTGTGGACGTGCACAAACGGCTCTACCTCTGGAATTAATTCTTGTATAAAAAACGTGATTTGGCCTCAATTGAACCCCTGAGAAAATGGCAGAGATTGTTGTTGTGCAATAAGGCGTATAAAGTGCTCGTTTAGTCATAAAAGGGTTATTACCAACTGTCTTGAGGGACAGCTGCTAATAACCAGAAGGGTATTAACAAAGTTAATAAAATGAAACGGGGCAGCACCTGTCGTGGATGACACTGTTCCCAGGAGGATCATCCGGACTTTTCCCAACCAGAAGCCGTGGATGGACTCATCCATCCGCGAGGCTCTGCGATCCCGGACTGCTGCCTTCAACTCCGGACTGGCCTGTGGGAACATGGACGGGTTCAAGGCCGCCTCCTACTCTGTCCGCAGAGCGGTGAGAGACGCCAAGCGCCGCTACGGAGAGAGACTGGAGCAGCGGATGGGACAGTCTGACTCCAGGGGTCTGTGGCAGGGACTACGAGCCATCACGGACTACAAAGCATCCCGCCCACATCCGGAGAGTGCCGACCCCCTCCTGGCTGACGAACTTAACACCTTCTTCGCCAGGTTTGAGTCAGGAAACCGACTCCCTGCTGCGCTCCCAGCGGGAGGGGGGGGGGGCACTCTCTGTCAGTGAGCGGGATGTGAGGAGGGAGTTCAAACGTGTGAACACCAGGAGAGCAGCAGGACCAGACGGCATTAGTGGACGTGTCCTTAAAGCCTGTGCTGATCAGCTGGCCCCTCTGTTCACAGAAATATTCAACCTCTCCCTGAAACAGTGTGTGATCCCCACCTGTTTCAAAAAGTCCATTATAGTCCCTGTCCCCAAAATACCTCACCCCAGCAGCCCAAAGGACCACAGACCCATAGCCCTCACTTCAGTGGTGATGAAATGCTTTGAGAAACTGATCAAAGCATTCATCACCTCCACCCTGCCCCCCACTCTGGACCCTCTACAGTTCGCATACCAGGCAAACAGATCTGCGGACGATGCCGTAGCCCTCCTCCTCCATAAGACCCTTTCCCACGTGGATACTGGTAGGGGGAACTATGTGAGAATACTGTTTGTTGATTACAGCTCAGCATTCAACACCATAGTTCCCTCCAGACTGGTATCCAAGCTGTACGACCTGGGCCTGTACTCCTCCTTGTGCAGGTGGGTCTACAGCTTCCTGACCAGCAGAACACAAGTGGTTCGGCTGGGACACCACACCTCATCCTCCCTCACCCTCAACACCGGAACCCCTCAGGGCTGTGTGCTCAGCCCTCTGCTGTACTCCTTGTACACACATGACTGCGTAGCCACTTCAGACTCCACCGTCCTCATAAAGTTTGCTGATGACACCGCTGTTGTGGGTCTGATCTCCCACTACAACGAGTCAGCCTACAGGAGCGAGGTCTCACACCTGGAGGACTGGTGCAGGGAGAACCACCTCCTGCTAAACGTCAACAAGACGAAGGAGCTGATTGTGGACTACAGCAGGAAGCAGCAGAGGGACCTCCTCCCCCTTGTCATCTGTGGTTCTGAGGTGGAAAGAGTGGACACCTTCAAATACCTTGGGGTGACCATCTCGCAGGACCTGTGCTGGACTCAACACATCACCACAACGGTGAAGAAGGCCAGACAGCGTCTGTTCCTCCTCAGAAAACTGAGCGACTTCAGGCTCCCCCTCAGGGTGCTCAAGAACTTTTACAGCTGCACTATTGAGAGCATCCTGTGTGGGAGCATCATCACATGGATGGGGAGCTGCACTAAACAGGACTTCTTGGCCCGGAATAGGGTGGTCCGTTCAGCAGAGCGGACCATCAGAACCACCCTCTCAAACCTGCAGGACATTTACACTAAACGCTGCAGGACCAGGGCCCTGAAGATCCTCAACCAGCCCAGCCACCCCGGACACTATCTTTTTTCCCCTCTGCCATCAGGCCGGCGTCTCCGCTGCCTGAGAACCAGGACTGAGCGGACGAGGAAGAGCTTCTTT
The DNA here is from genome assembly GCA_018398805.1 of Hirundichthys speculiger. NCBI lineage: Eukaryota > Metazoa > Chordata > Actinopteri > Beloniformes > Exocoetidae > Hirundichthys > Hirundichthys speculiger. Next base: position 166,842 of record JAGFBZ010000323.1, read on the forward strand.
CCTCAGGCCATCCGCCTGCTTAACTGTGACCACTAGTCACAATAAACAAAATATTGAACAGTTACTTTGCTCTGTTTTATTTGAACTTCATAGTTTTTCTCATCTCCTGCACTGTGTGTTTATTCATTATTTATTACTTATTTAAACTTAATTCTTTTTTTTTCTCCTGTTTCTTCTTAAAATAAAGCGTTTGCCCTGTGGGTACAATAACAAATTTTACTGCGCAATGTACAAAGTATAATTGTGTATGTAACAAATAAAGATCTTGAATCTTGAATCTTGAATCTTGATAAATCAGGAAAAAGGACTAAATCGCACAATCAGTCTCAAAATGGCTGTTGTTCTATGCGTGCCAGCCTGTGACCAGGTGTGGCGCTATAGAGCAACAGAGAAGGTGTGAGTCCGAGCACAGACCTCTGCAACCAGCCAATGTTACAAAACTGTGTAAAATAACCACAAACAACTTCTCTCATTAGAATATATCAGGATTAATTAACACAAGTATTAAAATGAACAAACACTTGAATCAAGACCCTGATATCTACTACTAAAGGATAACTAAACTAACATAATCAAACATTAAAAGGGGGAAAAATATCCATATGTCTGCATGTAAACATATAACTATATGTATATGTGAGTGTGTGTGTGTGGTAATGTGAGAAGGATGTCCAAGATGGCCGGTGGCTCACGCAATAGGGCGCCACAAGATGGAGGACGGGGCCACGCGGTACTCCCCCCAGACCAAAGATGGCGGATGGAGTCGCACGGTGGTCCTGCCCTAACCAAGATGGCCATCGACTTGCGCGATAGGGCGTCACAAGATGGCCGATGAAGTCACGTGGTGACGTCCTCACAGAGGTGGTTAGTATGAAAGAAAGTAAGAGTAGAGAAAATACAGGGTAAAACCAACAAAGCGAAGGTGATTCCTAACCACCAAATCCGTGATCGCTCTGAGGATTTTCACACAGGTTGGAGAGTGTGGAGCAGACTCCCGCACTCTCCTCCTGACTGTTTATCTGAAATCACGGCGCGATCAGCCAGTGGTGAGAAAACACTGCAATCACGTGGGTAAATACGCACCGGCAGATTACCGGTGGGCTCAATCATAAACAGTGTCACAGTAAGCACAAAATCATTAACTAAGCTAAATAACTCTGCTAAGTAACTCTGCCCAGACACAAAAGACTGTTACTTTGATCGCTCCGGGAGCGATCGATGGCGTTGTAGAGTCCGGGGAGGGTGATTAGGCTTGGAGTACGGCTGAGCCGCTGTTGGGTTACGCTGGTGGTCGCAGGAGCAGCTCTGCTTGTCCTGGCTCTCTCTCGGCTTTCGTGAAGGTATAGGTTGTGGCGTCTCAGCAGAACCGGGTCCTAGAGGGCGCGTGTGGAGCCATTGCGTCTTCCCGTGGCGGCACCGTGCCTCATTCGCGCCGATGTGCGCGGGTCCCTCGTGGTGCTGGCTGGACGGGGCGCGTAAACCGGTCTTCCATACCGGTGGCTGACTAGCGCGCCGTTAGATGGCCTCGCGGTTGCTGGCTGTAAGCAGTAATGGGCCGGGGTAGGCCCGAGAAAGGATGCTTTGGGTCGTGCGGAGTAGATCCGACCAGGGGAGCAGAGGGAGCAAGAGCTTATCTTGAGTCGCGTGGAGACTCTCCAGCAGGAGAGCTGCGGAGAAGGGAAAGAGGCAAGAGAGAACGAGCTTATTGCGCTCGCGGTATTTAAACGGCGGGTCTGCGATCCGCCTTCGTTTGGGGTCCCACTGTGAGAGTAGGGGTCCCCGGCCAGTGAGAGGCAGTGAGAGGGGGTGACATCACGTTTCACACCTAGGTGTGAAACTGAAACCGCCAGGCATGCTGGGATTTGAGTTTTATGATTCCCTTTTGTCCTTCTTTGTCTCAGGAAAACCATGCGGTCTCTGTAATCACATGGCGTGGCCCAACATCGTCTTAAACGGCTTGCGCGCCAGTTAAACAATAGACGACCAGAGCGTGTTTACTGGGAGCGCACCAACTATCTGGGACTTTCAGGTACCCGATAGAAATTTTCTGTGTATTTTTATGTATATATCAGTGCAGAGGAGGAGGAGGAGGGAAGAGGAGGAAGAAGCTTTTACTTCACTTTAAGTGTAACCCCAGCTCATGCAGAATTTGCATCTCTTCAACAGTTTTCTGGATTGTGGAAGCTGGAAGAAGGAGCTGCCCTTGAAGTTTTAGGAACCTTCAAATGTAAAGAAAGCAAAAGACTGAGAAACAGCTTCTTTGTACATGTCATAAATGCTTTCCACTGAACATGCTCTATGTTTCCAAGACATGCAGGCAGTAAAAAGTGATTTCACAATAAAGACTGTTTTACAACTGGTTACGGGACATGCAACTGGTTGCCTCTCCACTATATGCTCTTTCAGGTGGGCTATGAGTTTGAAAATGACACCCACACAGTGAAATGGCACATTTAATATTTGTCAGAAAGTGCAGGCACATTGTGAACCTGATAGAAATGAGCTTTAAAAGGCGCATAGCTATAACATGTCTGCTCGCACGTTTGACATTCTGGAGTTTTGCTGTAAAAACAGCACATGATCAAAATTTTTCGAGCAAACAAAACCAGGTTTAAGTTTATACCCCATGGTGACTCTTCGTCGTTTACTTCATTGATCAAAGTTTTAGTCAAACAGCAAATGTTACGCATTCATATTTTCTCACGTCAGCTTTTTCAAATATCATTTTTTCTAAACTACAAGGCCTGTTGATGTAAGGCCCTCTTGGCCCACCGCCACTGAAACTAGTTCACAGTCGTCAGTTGTGGGGGGTTTCAAAATGTCAAATATAAAGTGTTATCTCATAAAAAAATGTAATGTTTTTGAGTGAGATAGTGATACAAGTCATAATTCCCTGTAATAAAATCCACACAAAACGGTTGTGTCTTGAAGCAGACAGATGGAGCCGTTAAGTTTTCATCAACCTGCTCAGGCCGCAGTTGAATTCACCAATAAGAGAACAGAAACTACCTGCTGCAGTCGCTCTAAATATCTGTATATCATAACTTGTAACCTACAATATAAGGCAAAACGCACACACACACACAAAAAAAAAACTTCAACAATTAATGAAAAATCTAAATATTTGTCTTTTAATTCTACTTTGGTGTCATGAGCTGGCAATATATGTTGATATATCTGTAAATTTTCATTGTCACAACATTAACATGGACTATATGTGTTCACTGGAATTTCTTGCATTTTTAAAGAAAAACATTAATATGAACATACCATCAATTTAATGGCTTTGTGCATATTCTTATCTGCAAAATTGGCTAAATGAAACAATCAGAATGTGTAAAACATTCCTTTTTGTCGATTATTTTAACTCTACTAGCCTAAAGTTTTTTTAAACATTGTCATGTTGTAAATATAATCTTAAAATACATCAGTCTGTTTTTTTTTTTTGCAAGAATTGATTCTTTTTTACATGACTTTACCATAAAATTTACAGTGATATTTGGTTCAGCATTTTCATTAACAAGAAATTAACATTTTTTCGCAGTTTTTTCACTGTTTTTTTTTTCACTAACCCTAACCCTAACCCATAACCCTAGCTTTACAGTTTTTAATGTCATGATTTTAAAAAATTTCTCTGCTAATTTCACAGACCTTTTTTTTTTTCTTTTTTTTACAGTGCATCTTTTTCTACCATGTTTTTACACTTTATTTCATTGTTATGGGGGGAGCTTGTTGACTCCATCCCTCTTTTCCACGAGGTTTGCCTGTTTTAAAATTAAGGTATAGCTTTGCTGAACCAGTATACAAGGCACAGCAAATCCAATATGATGTGAATGCTGTTGAAGACAGAGAGAAAATTTATTCTTATTCTACTTTCATAGAGGTCTGTAATGTCACAGTATTAGGCAAATCTGAACACCTGACGGATTTATATTTTTTCAGAACCAAATAATGTGACAGGGTTGTGTTATAATCTGCTTGAGTTGATAGTCATTTCAGATACCCTGATGTATGTTCCCAACAACATCAAAAAGGATGGTTTTTCATAATATCACTTTTTTTGTAGCTTGCATTAAGACATACACACATGTCCCACATAATTTTTTTTTTTTTTTTGGTCAACCAGCTGATGATTGTTGCCCTCTCTGCAAAAGAAAGAAACGTGCAGTGAATATGACAGGCGTCTCCCACTAAAATTAATCCGATCTGGGATACACAGTCGATGTCCATCAGCACAGACACAGAGATTTGAGACTGTCACTGACTACAAAGCCACACCCACACCCTGCCAGGGTGACATTAACTTCCTCAACGAGCTCAATAACTTCTTCGGAAGGTTTGAAGCTCTGAACAACACACCTGCGAGGAAAGCCACCCCCCACCCCGATGAACAGGCACTCAGGCTCGAAACCACTGCAGTGCGGAGAGCCCTGAGGTAGGTCAACGCGCGGAAAGCTGCTGGCCCTGACAACATCCCAGGAAGGCTGATCAAGGGATGTGCAGACCAGCTGGCCCATGTGCTCACAGACATCTTCAACATCTCACTGAACCAGGCCACCGTCCCCCCGTGTTTCAAGTCAGCCACAATAATCCCGGTGCCCAAGAAACCAGTCATCACATGCCTTAATGACTTCCGCCCCGTTGCACTTACTTCCACCATCATGAAGTGCTTTGAGAGGGTGGTTAAGGACCACATCATCTCCATACTCCCCCCATCACTCGACCCTTTCCAGTTTGCATACCAGCCAAACTGCTCCACCGAGGACGCCATCTCCACTGCTCTCCACCTGAGCCTGGCGCACCTGGAGGAGAGAAACACCCACGTACGGATGCTGTTCCTGGATTTCAGCTCAGCATTGAATACGATCATCCCCCAGGACCTGGTACGCAAACTGGAGCCACTGGGCCTCAAGACATCGCTGTGCAACTGGCTGCTGGACTTCCTCTCAGACAGAACCCAGTCTGTCCGAGTGGGTAACAACACATCCAGCGTCATCTCTCTGAACACCGGTTCCCCCCAGGGATATGTTCTGAGCCCCCTGCTGTTCACCCTGATGACCCACGACTGTCGCCCCAGGTACAGCAGCAACCACATCCTTGAAGTACGCGGATGACAGTCATGGGCCTCATACAGGACAATAATGAACTGGCCTACAGGGAGGAGGTGCAACATCTGGTGGACTGGTGTAAGGTGAACAACCTGGTCCTGAATGTCGATAAAACTAAAGAGATCATTGTGGACTTCAGGAGATCCAGACCCAGCCACACACCACTCCTCATCAACAACACAGCCGTGGAAGTCGTGAGCACAACCAAATACCTGGGGATGCATATCACAGACGACCTCAGCTGGTCACCCACACCTCCTCCCTGGCGAAGAAGGCGCAGCAGCGCCTGCACTTTCTGTGACGGATGAGGAGAGCTTCCCTCCCCCCTCCCATTCTAACCACCTTCTACAGAGGGACCATCGAAAGCCTGCTGACCAGCTGCATCTCCGTCTGGTCTGGGAGCTGCAGGGCCTCAGACTGGAAGTCTCTGCAGAGAGTGGTGCGGACAGCGGAGAAGATCATCGGGACCCCACTCCTGCCCATCAAGGACATAGCAGACAGCCGCTGCTTATCCAGAGCCCATTGGATCCTCTCTGACCCCACCCACCCCCAACATGGACTGTTCTCACGCCTGCCGTCTGGCAGAAGGTTCCGCAGCATCCGTTGCAGAACAGCCAGACTCAGAAACAGTTATTTCCCCCTGGCCATCAGACTACTCAATGGACAAATAAACCCCCAACCCATGGACAGTGGCGCATAATTTCCCTTATGTAAATATCTCTGAAATATATTTTTTCTGTGCAATACATTTTTCAATTCAAATTCTGTGCAATATTTTTAATCTCAATTTCTGTGCAATATTTGTATATTTGTATATTCCATAGTCATATTCATATTCATATATATATTTTTTTATTGCTGCTACGTAGCTCTGCACTGCACTTGAACCTGCTGTTTACACCGGATTCTGCTGTTTTACATCCTGGTTTTATCTATTTATTCTCTACTCTGCACTCACTACAACCTTTAGGTTTTTTAGGTCTGTAGCACTACAGTATTGTTTTGTAATTTTTTTAAGCTGTAATACGGAAAGCCAAGCAACGACATTTCATTGACGAAAAACCTCACTGCCGTGTGTTTTTTTGTGCAATGACAATAAAGAAAGTCTAAGTCTAAGTCTAAGTCTATTTTGACTCTGATTCCCATTTTGCCACGAGAACAGGCTGAATAGTTACATAGAGCCCTATGGAATCCACGATCACGGAATCGTGGAATTGGAGATTAAAAACGGAATTCACTTTAAATGCGCAATATAACAGAACTGAACGGCAATTTGTGTAAAAGTTGTTTTTTTTTTTTTCCAGACTAAAAGGAACTTTTCTTCTTTCGAGAAAATGTTCCAAGAGGGGTCACTAAAAGGTGGGGACACTCTAGCTTCTCTGCCACCTCCTGGCTGACAATTATTTATTTTATTTATTTATTATTTATTTATAAACGGTGATGTCTGTAATACCTGGAACACCTAAAAAATAAAAACACAGAAACACACACTCCAGTGACGTGCGGTGAGATTCATGGCTGGTGAGGCACTGACTTCATCAGTCAGATTTACAAGCATATGAACCCCCCAAAACAACTTATTCACCATTTGATTGGCAGCAGTTAACTGTTTAAGTTTAAAACCTCCTATCGTCATTCACATATAAATGCTTTACACATACAAACTGTAGCGCACAAAAAAGCACATTTAATTAAAAAAAAAAGTTATTATGGTCTTACCTTTACTTATAAATGAAGTCCATGCGCCGCTCCTTCTGCAGAATAAGTGACAGCGCTTGCTGTCACTTATTCTGCAGCCAATGTGTCGCAAGAAGAATCCCTGTGCTCACTAGTGCCCCCTAACGTGAGGCAGGAGAAGTGCGTGCCTCACCCCGTGCCTCTTCTCAGCCGTTTTATGATCGCGCCGGCACGAGAAACACATTACACACATATAGTTGCTGTTCATTATATAAATCAGCTAAACTATGGAAACTTATTTCATATAGCAAACGTGTTTGAACATTTTAATAGTGACATACAAAGAGACGGCGATCTGGTCTCACTACATAGCATGGCAGCACAGTTAGCCGAGTCATTGCGCAATCCATGGTGAGGCTCAGCGGGGTGCTGCCTCACCGCCCGCATCTTCTCAGTATTTGAATGGTAAATGTGAAAATTCGGAGATTTTGAATAAAAAATAATCTAAAAATGCTGAAGTTAAATGGAAAATTACTTTATAGTACAAATCAATTGATAAATATAAAAAATATATATATTTTTTCATTTCTTTCTTTCCATGATGGCAGGTGAGGCACGGCCTCCCCTGCCTCACCTGACCACACGTCACTGACACACTCATACACACAACCAGTGTTCAGTGTTTGGACTTCATAGTATCTACATCAGCTATTGTAAATATTGTTTTTTCTGTTACCAGACACCCAGTTAGTCAGACATACCTGAAAAATGTCAGGTACGTCATGACAAACTATGTGTCTGATAACAAAAGAAATTAAACTATTAGTTTACTACTGTTGCAATTTCTTTCTTTTTTGCACTTTAAATGGATTTTACCTATTTGAGTTATTTCTTTTCTTAGTTATGTATTACATAGAACTTTTGAAATTTTATTGTTTGTCAAAAAATGAATGTTTTGTTGGACGGAATTTGTTTAAAAGTATAAAAACATTAAAGTTTACAGTTATAATTGCAAAATTAAATCATTACTTTATACACTGTCTTGGGGTAAAATTTGCATAAAATGCTTAAAACGGAATTCTCTAAAAATTAAAAACTGAAAAACACCAAAAATGAAAAAAATTAAAATGGAATTTGAGAAAAAATAAAACGGATTTCATAGGGCCCCAGTTACAGCACTGATTGCACCTACTGCTCCTATCCTTCATTCTTCGATATCTTTAGTGTATGTTGCACTAAGTGATGCAAATAAGTTCAAACTGAGAAACCTCCTCAATTACTTCCAAATGCAGTTTGCATCCGATTTGCATAAATCTCAGCTCCCCAATCCAGGTCCTGGAGGGCCGCTGCTCTGCATGTTTTAGATGTTTCACTGCACTAACATACCTGATTCAAATGAATGGATCACCATAAACCTGTCATCAGGGTCTGAACAGGTCAAGTCAATGATTCAGGTGTGTTAGGCATTAGACCTGAGGAACATAAATCAGATTTTACTGTCTAAACCTTCTTAAAATTGAAAGTTACGCAACCTGTGCATGCTTAAAAATAAGCATAAGCAAAAAAAAAAAAAGAAAAAGAAAGAAAACTGGTCTAAAACAAAGTTACTGTACTTGGGGTTTGGAAATTGACAACTTGTTCCTGATTTTATTATACTGCAATTAACGTTTGAGCATTTTGAACAAGAAGTTAATCTGTGTCAGAGACCAACTTTCCATCCGTGGATGGTGAGGAACTGTAAAAAATAAAACATGGCCAGATTTTTACTCAGGCCAAGGAAAATAATTTGTTAATTTTCCTGCCAAGCAATCAGATGTCCTGCTTGTTGCCTTGGTAGTTAGTGTGCATGACCAGTGTTCTGGGCAAGCAGAGGTTGAGCTGCCACCGTCAGCTCTGAGGCAGAGAACATATCAAAAACTGGTGTATGGGTCGAAAAGGAAAGTCTATATTTGAAGCCGTTATAGCCAACACAGGACTAAAACTGCCATGGAGTTATTCTATTGGCTTATGTTGTACGCCAACATATACTAGATAATGTAACACCTCTAGTCTAAAGCAGTTAGCTCGTAGCCACTTAGTACATTTACATATTTTTCTGTGAGGGAGATCAAATGAATACTTAGCTACCTGTATACAGTAAATCATCTGCTCTTTCATAAAAAGTGAACAGCATTAATTTCGTGAGCAAACAGAAATCTGAGATTGATCTGTTTTGGCATTCATTAACCCCTTAACATTCCTGTATAATTTGCATAAACGCCTATCCAAGACATACCCAAAGTAAATTGAAAGCTGTTCTTGAACCGTATGTAGCACATGGATGGTTTTGGTCTCTTTTGAAAGGTAACACTCTGAAGTTTTTCCTCCAACTGTCAGAATCCCTGTAAGTGCTACTAGCATTGAGTAATCTAAGTTGGAACACACTGAAATATAAGTTTTTTATTTCCGCCTGAATTTTTTTTGTAAACAGATGTCTGCAGATGAGTGCAGCTGTGACTTATTAGCTGGAAAACACAATAGGACCACAGCATGAAGCCTTACCTAGTGCAAGTTCAAATTTGATAACAATACCACTAAAAATGAGTATTTTACACACGTTTTGTAAGAGTATGTCTAGGCGTTTCCAAAAATGGCACATTTGGAGACTCCAAAATGGCACTTGGATAAACATGGCCACATACCTCGGATAAAAGGACATAACTCTTGAACGCTTCATCGTACAGTCATAATCTTGGCCTCTAATGAAAGGTGACACTTAGAGGTATCTTATCCCACATTCAGATTCACTATCAATATTGCTGAAAAAAAGTTACTGAACCATAAAGCTAAACTTTGCATATAAAAAGAGTCAAAAACAAGTGTTGTTGTGGAAAAATGTAATTTATATAAAAACACAGCAATAACACAGCAAACTATTCACATATTTACAATTATAACCATTTATAACTGTAGCAATTTCTTGTAGTTATGAAGCACAAAGGCACATCACACGAGGAGCATTTCATCTGTGTTTTAGCATGACAGTGCCTGCACTTCAGCCTACCAGTAGTCCTCTGCCCACTGATAAAAACCAGTATGTGATGTGCTCCACGCGGAGCAGGAGGTGGGACAGGTCTGGCTGTGGAGGAAGACCCTGCTTCTGCCAGCTGCACGGCGAGGGTCTCCCGGAATGCCTTCTGGTGCAGAGGGACCTCTCCTCTACCCTTTGCAATGTCTGTGTGGAGGAGGAAGGCATTCACGATTGCGATGTCCATGAAATGGTAGAAAAATGTCTTGTACCACTTCCTTGTCTTGTGAAGTACTTTGTAATATCCGATCAGAGCGTCAGACAGGTCCACTCCACCCATACACCTGGAACAACAATGAAAAAAATATATACAAAACATAAATATGTGCAACACCTTTCGATGTTCTGGTGCTGGCAGAACCTCTCTGGACAGTTGGAGGATGGAGCTCCTCACCTGATGAGCTGCTATCCTCTCTCTGTGACTGCTTGCTGACTGGCTCCCAGTCCACATCTGAATCCTCAGATGGCTGCCTATTATGTGAAAATAAAGAAATAAGTCATCACAAAACTTTCTATCTTTTCTGTATTCTACTGCTTTGCACAATGAAACACAGAGGGGTCTGGGAGGTAGAGAGGCACACATTCACACCCCACCCCCAACAAACACACACGCAAGCACACCCCCCCCCAACCCCCCCACACACATATTCACACCCTACCCCCAACAAACACACACGCAAGCACACCCCCCCCAACCCCCCCACACACATATACATACCCTACCCCCAACAACACACACGCACGCACACCCCCCCCCCCCCAACCCCCCCACACACATATACATACCCTACCCCCAACCAAACACGCACACATCACACACCCCAACCCCCTATCCCCCACACACGCACAAACAAAGGCATTTGTATCTATTTTTCAAAGTGATGCTTTTTTTATGTCGAAATATACAGTAATACGTAATAATATGAAGAATACTACCAATTATGATATAATATATACGTAATAATATAATATAAGCTGATCAAATACTTACTTATCCAGAGCAATGTCCTCTCCGACGGCAAACATATCCTCTGCGCAGGAATCAACAAATGACATGTCGCTCTCTTCCTCTGATAACTCCTTTCCTGATTCGTCACTGTCCCGACGAGCACATTCTTCCATTGCTTCTTGGACTGTAAATCTAGTCTTCTGCGTCCTTTTCGCCATTTTCTACGCTCCTAGAGTCAAACACGCTGAGAAACAGTCCACACTGTGATGCGCCTTGCTGTTACGCACCTTTTGCGCACGCAGCCTGAATGAAGACAATTTGCATTACGCATCGGTCCCTTTGTTTCCCCATTATCTCCACCCCTTCAACCGGCACATCGTTGTTTTCAGAATTTCATTGGCTATTCAATGCGTCAGTCATCAGCATGATTGATTCTAACTGGCTGGTTTTTTCATCACTCAAAGTAGGAGATGGCTTCGTTTCAACGTTGGCCCTTATTGGCTATTTTAGGCTGTGGAAAGGGCAGCGAGGCTCCTATATGGCTGTATGAGGTGTCAATCAAAAGATCAGAAGCCCCCCTCCATTTTGAGAGCAGCCAAACGTACGTCAGCACAGGAAGAAGCGTTTTATAAGGAAAAAAACACGGAAGTTACTGAACACTGACCAGCTACCAGTGGCGTTTTTGTGGATACTTTCTGGTATAATAATGCATTTTGGACTAAATACTTTACTGAATTGGATCGACTGGACCTTTGTGAGTTCAACCAGACCATTTTTGTGGGAATATTTTTGATCGGACGACTTTTATAACGCTCATAAGGTGAGTTGCGTCGATTTCGTAACTCCCTGTTGTTTGTTTGTGGTGTGACAAAGGCATTGATTGTACCTGCTGTTATGATTATATCCTGAAATGGTTTACATTGATTGAATCACAAGAATCTTAGCTTTCCAAAGATATGTCGCATGAGTGCCTCACGTAACATTTGAGCTGTGTAAATTACAGTTTAGTTTCGGAAACTACAGAAATTCGGACTGACGGCCCGCAGGCGGGCCGTCGGAATGTTAACGGGTTAAGGAAGTGATTCCCAAAGTGTGGGCCGCGGCCCCCTGGTGGGCCATCGCGGTACTGCAGGTGGGCCGTGAGCGGTCATTAAAATTAAACAAATATGTTTTAAATTCTCGATCTTTTCAAAATATGTTTTTAATTACTGTAAAATATTAACGACATGATTTAAAAACATTAAGAAGTAACAAAACAAACCAGTTAAGTGTTATTCTACCTTCATTTTAACTTACTATGACAAGTGTCACCTTATTTGTTGACCCCTTACATTATTTTCAGACTATTGTTCATTGTCCTGAATGTTGATCACAGTTGTGATTAAAGGTTTCTGTGGGCCGCGGAGATTTTTTGCATTTCAAATTGGGCCTTGGTATTCTGAAGTTTGGGAACGGCTGCATTAAAGTATTAGTAGTTCCAGAACTTTCATAGGTACAAATAATACACTACCTCTACTACAACTGTACTCCTGCCTCTGAACAGACGTATGAAGATTATCTCAAAAATACATATATTTACAAAAAAAACTGGTGTAAGTTCAATTGTCAAACACCACTGAGTCTGGATTTGGAACTCACCACAAATTCAACCACAAAAAGAAACTATTATAGCATCATACTTACAATGACTTTGTGTTTGCATGGCCACAAGAGCTCCAAAGCCTTCACAGAAGCACTGGGATCTGGGAACGCTGGTGTTATTTCTTGCAGTGAGCCAATGCTGTTTGACTGACAGGTGGTTTCATGAAGAGCAGAGATATGACAGCAGTGAGAACCCAGCACAGTGGCTGTCTGTCATAAACAGCGCTGCTTCATATTTACCACTCTAAAAGTCAACACTTGAATACCAAAAAAAAGAAAAAACTAACTAAAAAAACCCAAAAGAAACAAATAACAGATGCTCAAGCTCTGCAGACGTTGAGCCACTTTACTGACACTTTGGAGTATATTTTCTGTACGTGTTATTTTTCTTTTTTGTACCTGGATCTAATCTTTACATCTCACTCTGGATCTTTTGTGTAAGAAACCACATCTGATCACCCAGTTTGATTAATTTAATCCAGTGAATGAGCCCTGCACCCTCTGCCCAGACATTGCCTCTACTCTGCCCACATACTAAGCCTCCAACCTCTTGAACTATGTTAACCATGAACTCTGAGTGTTTTTTCACTCCCAGGCCAAAGCTGACGGTGTAACACATGAACTGTTCAACCCGTGGGGAGCTCCAAGGACTACAACCACTATCCCAGTCTTCGGGACTAAGGGGGGATGTTGGGCCACACCATGTGCTACAGAAAACCGCATGGTCTTCCTGAGACAAAGGACCACTGGAATGACTGCAACTCCCAACATGCTTTGCAATGTTTATGGTTTTATGACAAGGTGATAGTGGTGTGACACCGTCTCTAACTGGCTGAGGAGATCCACTTCCCAGCAGGGGTTCCTGGCAAAGGCGGACCATGTCCACCCACTTAAATCTCTCCTTAATTCTCTCCTTTTTGGCTTTTTGCCTCCCTTTTTTTTAGCTCTTGCTTCCTTTCCCTCTTTCCTTTTCTCTCTGTCCGGACGACACGCTCACCTCCTTTGTTGCTTCGTTTTCCTTTTTTTTCTTAATTTGATTTTTAGTTGGCCCGTTGCCAATCTTGCGTGTTTTTTCCTGTTCTCATTCTTAACAGAAGCTCTGCAGTCTTGCCGTATCACCTTTTTGACAGAACAATCATTGAATAATTACGGCGAGCCGAAGTTAGCTGCAGCGGATCCTTTTGGTAGCAATTATTTTCTTTTATAAGTTCTCCTCCACGTGCGGCGGAGAGTGTCTGAGGTACTCCCTGATTTTTGACGTCTGAAACCCTGAAACCCCCATGCTTAGAACTTTTTAGTCAAGCTGACCAAATTTTTGCATTAGTTTTAATATTTTTTTTTTTGCTTTATTTTATTTTTTCTTTTTGGGCTCACGTCAATTTTGACGAGCCAACTTGTAAGTCATCGAACTATTAACTGCCGATTCCCGTGACTGGGCAAAGCCGGAGTGCAGAGCCTTCCACCGAACTGATCTCTGCCGACCAGCGCCGTGTCCGGGGACACCAGAACGTCGACACCGCCTAAGCCTGCCAGGTCGGATTCCGAGACTCCAGAACCGATTCGACCACCAGACGAAAGGAAGCAGTACCATCCGCCCGAGTCACGCGCTACTTCCAGAGATCCTGCGGGCAGGACCCCCTCAGCCATCGGCCTCAAGGCGGTTCCCAGAGGGCCCACTGTGAACCATTTAAACAGACCTACGCCACGGACCTAAATCGCCAAAGACTCCTCACAGGGTAAGGCTGAAATGAGGTAGATCGGTATCTCCCAAGCTTTGTCTACGGCTCAGACAGGTCGTGCGCCACGGACTACGTCTGGGCCTCATGTCCCTATTATTCGGCAGCTAAATTAGTTCAAGAATTGCCCCCTTTTTTTTTTAATTCACTTTATTCATCCGATTAGCCGTAGTAACTCCGTCAGGACCCGACATTTTGTTTTGTTATGATTTGCTTCCTTCCTTTAATCTCTGTCGTCATTTCCTGTCATACTCTATAGCCAAGAATTAAGAAACCATTCATGTTAATGTGATATCCTATAAATAAATGCCTTATATGTGTCTGTGCTTTATGTCTGTGTCTCAATGAATATCCTTAAAACCATCTGATGTCTGTTTTGATGTAAAACCAGCCAATCCAGCTGAAAAGATCAGAGATTGATAAGAAGTTTTCCTCTATTCTTTTTCTCTTTAAAAAAAGGGGGGTGTTGCCCCATTCTTTTATTAATTACTCAAAATTACGAGATAAAACCCTACATTTGTGTTCCATGTATCATCCTCTTGGTGTATTCATGGAGTCTAGTTTATTTCTTCCAGCATTGACGCTGTGCCCAACATCCCCTGTTTTGAGTGTGAGCTGGTGTTATCAAGAAATCTTAATTATTTTTGGAAAAAAAAATGAATGTATTCCGTCTAACTGAAAATAAAATTCATCAATGTTAATAAGTTCTATTACATACAACAAGTATTAGAAATGGGGGTGTTAGAGGTTCTGGCCATAAGAAAACATAGATCTGCCTCCCATTTTGGTTTCTTTCTAAATCCAGATTACTGGTATCATCTTTCATTTATCCATTTGGATGAGGTTGCTCAGTCAAGAGATGTTACATGAGAGATCAATTCAGAAAAACATAGGGCAGACAATGTGCAAGCCCAGACATGGCTTCAGTATTATAGAAGTCTAAGAAAATCTCTGAGCCCATTTTCCAACCACAGAGAGATGAAGCAAAAAAAAAAAAAAGTAGTACATGAAGGTGTGAATTTGGAGTCAGATCAGAAGATGAGCTAACATGGAGAGAGAGAGAGGAAAGTCAAGTACCCACAAATGCGTCAAAGTTTGAATGGCAGCCACGACAAAGCTGTTAAGTATTTTTATTTCACTGGTATGTTCATGCTGCCAACATGTAAATGAAATTATTTAAACCAATATATACTGCATTCAGGAGGTTGCATTTGTTTCTGTTTGATCAGGTTGGAGGAGAATGCATTTTCTGCTTTATGATAACCAGCACTGTTGTTTTATGATGAAAAAGCACATATTTAGAGCTAAATGAACCCTGTGGTGAGAGTGTTCTCAGTGATCCAATTATGAACGGTATTATGTGACTTACCGTACCGTCTTCTTCCGCTTATCCGAGGTCGGGTCGCGGGGGCATCAGCCGGAGTAAGGAAGCCCAGACCCCCCTCTCCCCGGCCACTTCTTCCAGCTCCTCTGGGGGGATCCCGAGGCGTTCCCAGGCCAGCCGAGAGACATAGTCCCTCCAGCGTGTCCTGGGTCTTCCCCGGGGTCTCCTCCCAGTGGGACGTGCCCGGAACACCTCACCAGGGAGGCGTCCAGGAGGCATCCTAACCAGATGCCCGAGCCACCTCATCTGGCTCCTCTCAATGCGGAGGAGCAGCGGTTCTACTCTGAGCCCCTCCCGGATGACCGAGCTTCTCACCCTATCTCTAAGGGAGAGCCCGGCCACCCTGCGAAGGAAGCTCATTTCAGCCGCTTGTATCCGCGATCTTGTTCTTTCGGTCACTACCCAAAGCTCATGACCATAGGTGAGGGTGGGAACGTAGATCGACCAGTAAATCGAGAGTTTCGCCTTCCGACTCAGCTCCTTCTTTACCAACAGACCGGTGCAGCACCCGCATCACTGCAGGTGCCGCACCGATCCATCTGTCGATCTCCCGCTCCATCCTTCCCTCACTCGTGAACAAGATCCCGAGATACTTAAACTCCTCCAATTGGGGAAGGACCCCATCCCCAACCCGGAAAGGGCACTCCACCCTTTTCCGGCTGAGGACCATGGTCTCGGATTTGGAGGCGCTGATTCTCATCCCAGCCGCTTCACAACCGGCTGCGAATCGCTCCAGCGAGAGTTGTAGATCACGGCTCGATGAAGCCAACAGAACCACATCATCTGCAAATAGCAGAGACCCAATCCTGAGGCCACCGAACCGGATCCTCTCAACACCTCGACTGCGCCTAGAAATTCTGTCCATAAAAGCAATGAACAGAATCGGTGACAAAGGGCAGCCTTGGCGGAGTTCAACCCTCACTGGAAACAAATCCAACTTACTGCCGGCAATGTAGACCAAACTCTGGCACCGGTTGTACAGGGACCGGACAGCCCGTACAAGAGAGTCCGGCACTCCATACTCCCGAAGCACCCCCACAGGAATCTCCGGGGAACACGGTCGAATGCCTTCTCCATGTCCACAAAACACATGTAGACTGGTTGGGTGAACTCCCATGCCCCCTCCAAGACCCTGAAGAGGGTGTAGAGCTGCTCCACCGTTCCACGGCCTGGACGAAAACCACACTGCTCCTCCTCAATCCGAGATTCAACTATCCGACGGAACGTCCTCTTCCAGGACCCCTGAATAGACCTTCCCAGGGAGGCTGAGGAGTGTGATCCCCCTGTAGTTGGAACACACCCTCCGGTCCCCCTTTTTAAAGAGGGGGACCACCACCCCAGTCTGCCAATCCAGTGGTACTGTCCCCAACGTCCACGCGTTGCTGCAGAGGCGTGTCAACCAAGACAGCCCCTCAGCATCCAGAGCCTTGAGGAACTCCGGGCGGATCTTATCTACACCCGGGGCCCTGCCACCGAGGAGCTTTTTGACCACCTCAGCAACCTCAGCCCCTGAGATAGGAGAGTCCGCCCCTGAGTCCCCAGACTATGCTTCCTCATTGGAAGACGTGTCGGCGGGATTGAGGAGGTCCTCGAAGTATTCCCTCCACCGATCCACAACGTCCCAAGTCGAGGTCAACAGCTCCCCATCCCCACTGTATACAGTGTTGATGGAGCACTGCTTCCCCCTCCTGAGACGCAGGATGGTGGACCAGAATTTCTTTGAAGCCGTTCTGAAGTCGTTCTCCATGGCCTTTCCAAACTCCTCCCATGTCCGAGTTTGCGCCGAAGCAGCGTCCCGCTTAGCCTGCCGATACCTGTCAGCTGCCTCCAGAGTCCCACATGCCAAAAAGGCCTGATAGGACTCCTTCTTCAGCTTGACGGCATCCCTCACTGCTGGTGTCCACCAGCGTGTTCTGGGATTGCCGCCGCGACAGGCACCAACGACCTTACGGCCACGCTCCGGTCGGCTGCCTCAACAATAGAGGCCCGGAACATAGCCCACTCGGACTCAATGTCCCCCGCCTCACTCGGAACATGGTTATGTGGTGACTTATGATTATTATGTGACTTCATGTTTCAAAATAATTGGTCAATTAACTACACAAGTAGTTGTAATTGTGTATTATTATCAATTTTATATTGATAATAATAAGTGTTTTGATATTCATCAGTCCATAGAAGGACACTTTCTAATGGTGGACTCACCCAGCAGGGTCAGGAGATGCTCCAGGAGCTGCTTTTGGCATGCCTTTGTCAGACTAAAAACCAATGCAATTTCTTCCTACTTGCTAGCTTTAGCAGTTTATCACTCTGGCTTCTCTTCCCAGTTGTGGACACCTGGCCAAGATGACTCCAAAGCCAAACAAAGAGGTAAACCTTCAAAAATACCTTCAAAGAGGTAAAGAAAGTAAAGAATGAGTAACAGTTAATGACTGGCACAGCAGCACAGAGGAAGTTGCTACTCTCCAAAGAAACATCGCTGCGCACCTCATGTTTGCCAAAGAGCACCATGGCAGTCTGCAATGTTACTGGGAAAACATTTTTTGTATTCATATTCATATTGATTAGGAAGAATACTGAACACTATACGTGGCACAAAAAAAGGCACAGGTTACCAAAATGATAACATCATCCATGCAGTGAAGTATGGTGGAAGGAGCATCATGCTCAGGGTCTGGACCACTTTGCAACACTAAAGGGAAAATGAACTTCCATGTTGTTTACCATTAGACTATAGGAAAATGTAAAGATGGGCTGTCAGCGAAACTTTGTAGAAATAGCAATCCTGCAACAACTGCAGGCATCAAAGTAAATCCATGACAGAACAGATTCAGAAAAAGAACATTTGCCTTTTGGAGTTGTCCAGGAAGAGCTATAAGCTAAACAACAACAACATACTGCGGAATGACCTCAAAGGAATCTTTCACACCAGACATCCAACGTGTCTGAGTTCAAGCAGTCCGAGAAAAGAAATTGTTAAAAAAATTCCTCTTGAATTATGTGCAAACATAATGAAAACACTTCCTTGAAGTCATTGCCTCTGAAAGAGGTTGGTATGGAGCCTCATTTGGGTCATAAGTAAATGAATAAATGAGTCTATTATTATGAAACATTTCCCATTATTATAATATGCATGTTTATTTTTATGAAATATTTCCAATTATTATGATAATGGTTTCGTTTTTCATAAGAATGAGCTTTTACATAATAATGGCTTTGTTTTTCATAAGAATGATTTGTCTGTCAATCACAGCAGAGAGGGCGGAGCCATTTATGTGATTGGCTGCTCTTTCATTCAGGCATAAGCAACAGAACAGTGAATATCGATAGTGGGCGAGAGGTGCATTGTATATACTCCAGGCCAGTAGGTGGCAGAATGCACCTCAGTTTATGGTTAAAAGTTGACATCGACTAAGAAACGTAGCGCAAAATGTAGGGAAAACTTGATTTTGACGGCATGGCGACAGGATAAAGATCCTTTTCTGACTTACTCCGAGAGGTAGCCAACAGGCTCGATGCGAGAACCACCAACTGCATGGAGAAGGATCAGCCAATGAGCGTGCAGGTCAACCACTGGTCCCGCCCAGTGGCAAAATGTCATTATTATGTAAAAGATCATTCTTATGAAAAAGGAAGCAATTATGTACAAACTAATTCTTGAATAAAAAAAACATTCTGAAATAAACTATTATGCATTAAACTAAGATTAATAAAAATATATTTCATAATAATTACATTTTTTTCATAATAATGGGAAATATTTCATAATAATAAACATGCATTTTATAATAATAGGAAATACGTATCCATTTCATAATAATGGATATGTATTTCATAATAATAAATGCCGGTATTTCATAATAATAGACCCATTTATTCATTGAATTATGACCCAAACGGGGCTCCATAGATTGGATCATCTATTAATTGCAAGGATTCACTGACTGCTTCCTCCAGCACTGAGAATTTTAAATGTGTACATTCAATAAAGACATAAATAGTTTTGTGTTATGATCTTAAGTATCTCGTTTACATCCATTGTTGTTACTTTCTTTAATCACAATTTATGGCAAATTACTGCATCCATCCATCCATCCATCCATCTAAACGAAATCAGTCATCAAGGTGATATATTCTTCAAGTTTATGCCTAAATGTACAACATCATGAAAGTAACATTAATTTGTCTCCTTTGTCTATGAAGGTTATTTGTGACAAAACAAATCAAATTATTTATTTACAGATAGATTTATATATATATATATATATATATATATATATATATATATATATATATATATATATATATATATATATATATATATATATATATATATATATATATATATATATATATATTGTTAGATCCCCCAGTTTTGGTTAAGTCTCTGACTAGCAGAGTCTGTCACCGGGACCAGCTCTCCATCTCTTTCGGGTAAGAAGTTGCGGTCTAGGGGGTTCACCTCGCTAAGATTTCCTCAACTTATTTAAGCTGGTGTCGAGGACATTCGCCTAGCTCTCACTGCATACAACTTCCAGCCGTATACCCCGCTTCCCCCAATAACTGACCTAAGAGGAATAGCCAATTGGCTCAAAGTCCAGCTATCGGTCACGTCTGTTAATCTGCAGCTCCCCTCTTAAGATCTGGGCTCTTGTTACCAGCTAGGATAAATTTAGTGGCTTGGACAGCAAGCCCCAAGGATATTTGACAATATTATGACTAGAATAACCGATAAGAATCTATGGGCCTGATTTACTAAGATCCTAAATAAAGAGTACTAAATTGCGTGTGCACTGAAAAAGTTTGCGCGTGCTGTTGTTGTGTGTTTTGCGGGTGATCAACTAAGAATGCTCGCGCAATTGATAACGGGTGCAAACCGCAGTATTTAAATGAGGTGTTGCGTGTCTTAAGGTTTGCGCCATGGAGAGTCTGGATGGAAAGCAGGATAGACGCAAGCGCAAAATGAAATTTGACGAGTTGGAGTTAGAGATATTAGTGGAAGAGGCAAATAAACACATTCATGAACTACAGCAAAGACATTTAAACATCACCAAAAGAAACGCAATATGGGAGAAAATCTGCGATAGAATAAATGCAGTTGGTAAGACAAAAAGAACGGCAGATGAGGTTAAAAGAAGGTGGCAAGATATAAGGCAAAGAACTAAAGAAAAAGTGGCCTTTAATAAAACTTCGGCAAACAAGACAGACAGGTGGAGGGAAGAGATGCCTCTAACCAGCATTAAGCAGCAGGTGCAGCTCACCTTCTGGAGGAGCAGATAACTGGGATGCTGGGGTCTGACACGCTAGAGCCAACTGCAGAACAAGGTAGGCGCACAATAAGAAACACTTTTTTCTCCATGAAAACACGTGATTTATTTATTATCACAAATAAAAAAATGAATGTGCCTCCTGTGGCAACCTTTTGCTGAATAATACTCGATTTAACATTCAAATAAAATATTTCTCCTTTTGCATGTGCTTGTGACCGGCTCCAAATCAGCCCTTAAGTTTCAACTATCTGGTTTTCATTCATTCCAAACAAATTTACATGAGTCCGAAAGACTCTCTCTCTGCGTATTCTTTGATTTTGGCGATGTCGCCTCCTTGCCACAATAACAGCAGCCATCGGTGCGTAATGCTGGGCAGATTAGCACCTTCCTTTCGAACGTATTAAATACAGACGCAATCACAATCCCCGCAATTACTTTCAGGGTTGGTAAATCTCATTGCGCGTGGTAAATGAACCTATTTGCATTTTCCCCTCCCAGTATTTTGCGCTTTCTGGCGGGTACGCCCCATATTGATTATTCATCAGAGCAAAAGTACTAAATGAACAGCGTGTGCTATTTTCCTCATTTGAGAGGCGCAGTCCTCTTTGCACGCGGTTAGTAAATCAGCTTGCGCATTGGTTTGCGGGTGGTGTCAAGTTTGCACACGTTTTTACGCACGCAAACCTTTAGTAAATCAGGCCCTATGTTGCTAGTGCAGAGGCATAACCAAGGTGGTTGCAATTGTGGATACAGATGTAATGTCCACAATGACGTCTTATGATAGTTTTTATATTTATTAAAGCAGATTAGCAAGGTTAAGCAGCAGCATTGATTGGTTATACAAATTCTAATTCTACATAAAAAGGCAAATTAAAGCTGCGGCTTACAAATCGATCCATCTGGTTGGTTCAAGGACAGGCTGGAATGTACGCAATGTGGCGCCTTTGCGTTGTTCAAGGCCGCTTGCAGAGAGAGAGAGAGAGCGCACAAGATCAGGCCCGCGGGAACTCTGGTTCGCCCCTCCTCCTTGCTAGCAGTGAGCTAGGGTAAATCCAAAAACTCCAATTATATTCTTCAAGTGTTGGAAAAATGGTCAATCCGTTCTTGCGTCTTCTCTGTTCTTGAAGAATAAATTCTTCAGGTATTTCCCTCCGATGGTTGGTTCGCTCCCCTTGGTCCAGCTAGTCCTGCTTCTTCGAAGACGCCCCACGGAAGAACGACGAATTCTTTCTGTCTTCTCTTTTTATGCCATTCTCTCTCTCTCTCTTTTTCTCTCATCCAGCCTGCTTCAGCCCCAAAATGTCCCTTTTTGGTCTTTCACACTCTTGATTGGTTCTCTCACATTTGCATAGGCGTACATAATTTCCCCCAAACTCACATGACACTTCTGATTGGTTATTCACATATACAGAGGCGTGCATAATTTTACATAATCCCTCCTTTACATCATGCATAATTCACAGGCCATGTCCCACAATGATTTCATAGGTTTACAGATCAGCAGGGGCATTCACCTAATCATCATGACATACACAGTTCAACCACGCAGCTCCTCCCAGATACCAATCTGGGAGGAGCAGTCTGCAGCCTGCAGCTCATTCACCACATCTCTGCACAAAACACACAGCCACTTCGCCAAGGCCACTCTGAGCTGCCACCCTCCTCGCCTTTGACCCAGACACCTGGCCCAGTATTGTGTATGGCGAAGTAACTTTAATGTTTACACTGACGAACTCTCTCCTGCTTGCTGTTATGTCTCCAGTAGTCCTGAGCCTGCAGAATTGTTTGGGATAACCAGTCACCTCTCTCTTAATCGAAAAGTAGCCTAATTATCAAACCCTGATTCATACTTCGTTCAATCTATTTCCCCTCTATTTTAGGAGTATCCTCAGGGCTCATTATTATTTTCATTGGGACTTTTACCTTATAAAAACCGATATAATAACTTATTCGGTTTTCATCCATCTCTGCTCCTGTTTGATAAACATAGCCGTTGTTTTCATTCCATCGCGGCACACAGTGACCCTCGATAGCTCAGCTCAGCCGCTGGCGGTACTGATGCATAGTGTCTTGACCCAACGAGAAATAAATCATACAGAATTGACATAGATCTATTACAACATCATTAATACATCTTTCTGATCATCGGTTCTGATCATTGACAAGAATCACACATTTCACTGATTAGGGATTGATTCCAAATCACATTAATTACCATTTTTCTGTTACTCCACTCCTGCCTTTGTTTTGACTAGCCCTGGCCTGTTTACGTCACATCACCACCTCTGCAGCAGATTCTCTCCTCATACTGTGGGTGCTGACATCAAGCCCCTTTAACATACAGAGTTAACATTGATTATTGATTAGAAGCTGAGTTGATTCCAACGTTTTCTCTGGGTCACTTGACAATATATATATATATATATATATATATATATATATATATATAAAGTGTAATCCAGTCTGATTAAAAAAGAAAACGCTTCTGCAGGATTATTTGTGAGTTTGAGTTTGCAGTGGTGAGCATTTCCTTTTTAACATTCAGTGAAAACCTTCACTCTCTGCTGTCCTTGCATCTCTGCCTCTGTGAGACTTGACCTTTTTGTAACAACTTAAGTAATACACCTGGGATTTTCTAGTATATGGAAAAAGCAATATTTTTCCACCACAGCACTATTACTAGGCATGGCTTAGGAAGGGCTTTAGCCTGCAGTACAGTTTATTCTTCCTCCATATAGAGTAGTAGTGAGGGAGAGCCTTGGAGGATGAAAAGCACTCAATGCAACCTGAGCTGGGGATTCAGCACTGCAGGGATCATAAACAGAAAAGTGAAAAAGCTCATAGGGAATTTTTTTCCTGCTTGTGTTGAATGCAGTCCCTCATTACTGCTTCAGCTGCAGGTTACTCAGTACTTGGATTTATGTAATCAGTCAAACTAGCTCACTCATTACTCAACATTTCATCCAAATAAAACCCCTGAGAAGAGACAAAAACATTGATTGTTCTACTTGTTTCCATAGAAATGGCAGTGGAACTCCTGTGTCCCTGTAAAGAATTTAAGTTCAAACTATTTTATAACGCAACCATTTTTAGATGCTTGGCTCTTACATATATGCAAAAGTAACTGGCAGATTTGTAGTTAGTTTCTTGAAAATGTATGTTGTTCAAGGCATGACTGTAACAAAGTTACATGAAGTGGAGAAAGGAGGGATAGAAAAGTATGTTCCCTGAGTAGAAGAATGAAGTTAAGGCTTCTAGTGCCACACCTGACAGATCTTAAAATGACACTTTCACAAGCCTGGCCCAGTAGGACAATTAAAAGCAGGGAAGACCTTGGACCACCCAAAGACTCTTGCACAAACACTAGCACAGCAAGACCAGTGGAAATGAGGTGAGATGAAAAATGGGGTCATGTCCTCTATACCAGTGGTTCTCAACTGGTCTGGCTTCAGGACCCACAATCACCCTTAATGACAAGCTGTGACCCAAATCAAGGAAAATTTCCATCTTCTCAAATTTATTGAATGAAAAGATCGTGCAGTTTGAATCGGAGATAGTAGAATATATCACAGAATCCCAACACAAAAAAATACGTTTATTGGTGAACCAAAATGGCAAAAACCAAAATAGCATAACCAAAATGACTTCAAGTGGGAAATATTCCCTTTGATGCTCAATTAGCTGCATTTTAATTAAATCCAAAACACTTCACTTCAGTAACTTCAGCCTTTTTTAACACACTCAACATGCACCAACATGAAATAAAACAGTGCAACCACTGAGCAGTAGTTTTAAAAAGAACTCAAAATATATAGTTTTAGCTGAATAACCACTCACTGACCTTTGTCTTCAAGATAAGAAAATCCATATCTCATATATTCTTCGTTGTATCTGTGTTTCACCTGCTCAACATATGGAAACAAACTTTGCAGGTCTTTTTCTATGGTGTAAACTGGCAGGTGTCAACTCGCATTATCGCCATCTACTGTTAAGGAGTATGAATGACGCGCATTTTTTATTTTTATTTTATTTAGCATTTCCTTCCCCAGGCAAAGGCCCACGACCCACTGAAAACGGGTCTGCGACCCACTTTTGGGTCGCGACCCACCTGTTGAGAACCACTGCTCTATACCAAAAGCAATTTTGAGTCCAAAAGCATTTCTTTGTGAATGTCATGTTCAGAGAGCTGGGATAGACTCCAGCAGCTCCCTGTGACCCTACACAGCAGGCATAGATAATGGATGGATGGATGGATGGATGGATGGATGTCGTCATGTTAATTACTATGGCAGTATTCTCTGTGAACACAACCTAGTCAATCTGTGTTTTTTTTTACCATGGACTGGTTAGTTACATCACCCTGATCACTTTTTAGCAGACTGGTATTGTTTTTTTTGTCTGAATCTTTAATATATTGCAACAACATCCTAAAGCCTGACATGTCCAATATTTTACACCACAAACCCTACATCTATTCAAACACTGAATGACTCTCAGCTTGTGGAGATGACCCCATGACCTGCTGTTTCTGTGATATGTTTGTTGCACTGCAGCAGTTGTGAGAGGCTGTGCAGTCCTGCAGACGGTGAGGAGGACCCAACGGGCCCTGAACAGGACCGGACTCCCATGAGACTCGAGCGCTCTCATGCAACACTCAACACTAGTCATCGCTCTGTGTGGACTGACACAGTACTGACAATACCCTGATTTTTCTGTGTTTGGTTACAGTTTGTATCATGTGAGTCAAGACAAATAGTGGGAAAGAAATCCCCCCAGTTGCTAAGGGAAATGGTTTCTAGGTCACTAGAGCTCCATCACTGGCCACATGGACAGGACAAAACCACTGAAATGGTTAAAGACTCTTTTTTTACTGGCTGGGCATCCTACTTGGGAGATTTTGCAGGCGGTTCTTCTTGACTTGAGCACCAGCTTGTTAACCAAGCTGCCGTTCTTTTTCATCCATTACCATTAATCTAGGTTTGGTTCGAGCATTGCTATCCGTATATTGTTATGGCTTAGATTTGGTGAGTTATGCAACATAATATTCTTAAAGGCTGCAAAACAGGCACGGTTTCATCTTATTTAGCAAAAATAGATAAATAGATAAACAAATTATGGAGCTTCAGTCCATGTAAGCTAGCTGAATAACTGCACCCTTGTGAGGAGGAGGAGGGTACCACTGATAGTATAAACACAACAAGTTCATGTATGTGGTATAAGTACACAGGCAGAACTGTAGAAAAGTCTGGGTTGATAAGCTACCATAAGCAGGGCTTGACGCTAACTTTTTTGCTCACCAGCCACTGTGTTTTCCCTCAGTCATTAGCCATTTAGTCTTTATGCTAGCCACAGTTTTGCTGTCAGTTTTTTTTCCTTCTTCACAATATTCTTTCATTTACATTTTAAATACAAACAATTGGTACAACTATTTTGATGTGTCATATCAAAGAATAAGTTACCAGCCAAAGTTGCTTGTGAGACAGAAATTGTTACTACCCACAGCCAAATTTTACCAGCATTTGGCCAGTTGACCAGTGTCAGTGTCAAGCCCTGACCATAAGAGCAAATTAAGTGAATGAATGACTGGTGACTGGTGATATAATAATGATGCCAACACACTGACTCCTCCTGAATTTTGGACAATGTGAAAATTTTTTTTTACCAGCATTTAAAGTGATACTGTAATTGTTTCACTCTAGAGGGAGCTGAGTCTCCTGAGGGAAATAATGTAACAGAGAAGGACTCATTTTAGAACCACTTTATACTTCCTGAAGCAATAGGGCTGTGCTGAGAGTGTTCAGAGTAGCAACAGTGCAATAAAAGAGATTATATTACAAATAAAGATGTAAAATGCTAAATATGACCTTCTACAGGGAAAGTCCCATTTGATTGCAGCTTAAGTGGGTTATAATGTGCAGACAGCATTTTCCTGCTGTAGCTGGTTGGTATAAAACTAGAGTTAACTGTGTGGTATTGTTGGGGGCTGTTTTTATTATTTATTTACTTATTTATAAACGATTTCATCTCCCAACTTTTTTTGTGGAAAATCTCCATCTATATAGAAACGTTTTACCTTTGAACTACTGGACAGCAAGAACTTTTCCAAATGGTAAATACCATAAATAGTATAATGTGATATGACGTATGTACACATGAGACAACATGACCATTAAACAGATTAAGACATGATAGACTGATCACAGCGCCAATAAAAATAAAAACTGATAAAAATAAACAGCAATCAAATAAATGCATTTAAAAAGAACTGGTGGAGAGTAAACTTACTTTGTGAAAAAAAAAAAAAACACACACAAAGATAAAAACAGATACGACACCACAAGTGTATCCACATGAAGAAGCTGTGAGCAGGAGCCTGCTGTGGGAGAATGTGTTACACTAAAGGCATTCAATGTCCTGTGGTCCCTTTACGGTCTTCCCAGCATGCACCATTCATGCTCAGATGCCTGGGACCAGTTCCAGAAGAGACCAGAATAAAGACAAATGTGTGATGCGCATTTTTCCGCCACATTGCAGGAAGATGCTTGTTGAGGCAACTTTTTTATCAGTGTTGGATTATGGTGATATTTTGTACATGCACGCCTCTGCTGCGACTCTTAACCCCTGGACTCTGTTTACCACTCTGCATTAAGATTCATCACTGGAGACAGCTATGACACCCATCATTGTGACTTGTACTCTAATGTTGGGTGGCCCTCTCTTTCTGTAAGACGTGAAAGACACTGGGTTTTATTTATTTATAAAGCTCTTAATGGTCTTTTACCCCCTTACATCAGTTCTATGCTTTCTTTTAATGAGGGCTCTTATCAAACTCGGTCTCGTGATTGGATTACGCTGCAGGTGCCAGCTGTTTTTAGTGAACTTGGAAAATCCAGTTTTTCATATTGTGCACCTGCAACTTGGAATAACATGCAGAACTATTTCAAGCTTTCATCATTTTTATCCATAGGGCAATTTAAATCTTTAACTGTATCACATTTTACTTCTAGCTGTTCCTGTTTTACCTGATTATTGTTCTACATTTTAACTACATTTTAACTATATTTAAATTAAATTTTAATTATTCATTTTTATTTATTTTTTTTAAATTTTAATTGTAATTTTACTGTGTTTTTAAATTCTTGTCGTTACTTTTATGTAAGTTTCTCTTTGGCATTTTTTTTGTGTCTAAGTGCCTTAATTGTTGTTATTGTTGTTTCACTCGGCTGCATTGTAAATGAGGTCTCTACCTCAATGTATCTCCGAGTTTAAATAAAGGTAATAATAATAATAATAATAATTTTATTGTTTATTTGTGAAAATATTTATAGTGATTTGGGAATATAGCCATGTGAAGCTAGCTTTATTGTAATCGTATCACATCAAATTTCATCTTTTTATTAATCACAAGACAAGCTGTAAACAGGTAAAAAAAAAGGGGGGGTTTTCATTGATGACATTGTTTTATGAATTGTGTTTTTAATCATGTTTTGGATGCTATGCTTTTTCAGGGATTTCTTTGGTTACTTTTCATTTTTGATTACAGCCTGTTATGATGAATAACCAGAGCCACAAGAAAATCTTTTACAAGGGGGAGCAGCTGATTGAGATTTCAAAAAGCCAAATTCAACCCAGACTAAGACCCCAAATCCCAGATGAGTTCAAGAGGAGATGTTGTGGATGTACAGCAGAGCAAAGTAGTGACTTCAACCAGCTCCTCCGACCATCATAATGGGGAACATGAGATCTCTCACACATAAGATGAACGAGCTTAAACCACTGACAAATCAGGAGTTTCAGCAATGCAAAATCATGTGTTTCACCGAAACGTGGCTGAACAAATATATTCCTGACTCCAGCATCTCTCTGCTGGTTTTCAGATGATATGACCAGACAGAGTGGAAAAAGCAAGGGTGGTGGAATTGCAGTGCTCGTCAAAGACAGATAGTGTAATCCAGGAAATGCTACTAGGTTACTGCAGCCTGGTTTATTGAACTGTCTGCTGTGAGTTTCCATTCTTATCATTTACCAAGAGAGTTCACCAGTGTTATTATAGTGGCAATTTACGTCCCGCCATTAGCTGGAGCAGATACTGCACGTGATGTCAATGCCATGACTTAGGGGACTAGGGGACGCGACTGACTATACAAATGTCTGAGTGGACAACACCATCCCCACCAGAACAGTGAGCTGCTTACCCACTAACAAACCTCCAAATTCACCTGGATTACTGACTACCTGACTAACAGACCACAGTTTGAGAGACTGAATGGAAGTCTGACCAGGTAATCAGCAGCGCAGGAGCACCACAGGGGACTATACTCGCACCACTCCTCTTCCCTCTGGACACCTCAGACTTCCAGTACCAGTCAGAGTCCTGTCATCTGCTGAAATACTCAGATGACTCTGCAGTTGTGGGATGAATCAGTGGTGAACCAGAGACAGAGTACAGAGAACTGGTGGACTGCTTTGTGGCTAGGTTTATCTTGAATGCGAACAAGAGAAAGGAGATGATTGTGGATTTTTGGAGAGTCAGGATTAGGTCAAATAATATTTCCATCATGGGACAAGTAGTGGAGGTGGTGGAGGAGTACAAATACCTCAGTGTTCACCTGGACAACAGACTGTACTGGAGTTGCAACACTGACCCTGTTTATAAGAAGGGACGGAGCAGACTTTATTTGTTGAGGAAGCTTAGCTTCAGCGGACATCCCTCTATATATGTCCACTGTAGGATCCCTCAATACAGTGGACATACAAAGAGGGATAAATACACTTTAGAATGCAGTGCAACTGTACTTCAAAAAATGAAAAAAAGAGAAAAAAAACCTAAATATACATAATTACAGAATGTGGTTTTATAATATTTCAACTCATGACGTGAATAAAAATTAAGTTGCATCAGAAGGAAACATGATATGAGGACATAAGATGAGATGATCAAAAAAATCAGTTCATTTTTCTTGAGTCTTTCCTTCTATTGCATAAACCTTGGCTTGTAGCCCATTCTAACATCTATACAATAAAGATTAACAAAAAATAAAGAAGATAAAAAATGCTTGTGGTAGATGTTCTTCATCTTTTCTTTTCATGCTCCATCTTCCTTTTTCCCTGCACAGTATGCCTAGTTATTTTAAACTGCTGCCTTTGGTGATTAAAAATAACAATACAATTGGTATGTACGAGTCAAAATTACTTAAGTGTTTATTCACATATTGAGCAAGAAGCTCAGATCCAATCACTCAAGCAGGATTCAGATGCACATTTTACTACCAGGTGTGGAAAAATGAAAACAGCTTTTCTCTGAATTTGACTTGTGGATAAAACTCAAGTCTACAACCTGAAAGTATGCCATAAAATATTCGTTATCCTTATTGTTGAGAAATAAAAGATTGATCGACTCACCAAAATTGATTGTTTTCCCACAGAAAGGTTCAGTTAGATCTGGGTTGAGCTGGGACGTTCTGTGTGGAGTTTGCATGGATTTTCCCCAGGTACTCCAGTTTCCTCCCACCCCAAAAAACATATTACCTCTCACCGAGACCTCATACATTAACCAGGATGTAATTTGGTTTTACGAATAATTATAGGAATGATAAGAGTAATTATAGGAATTATTTGGTGTAATAAATAAATCAATCAATCTATTTCATATATGTGTGGCAGTGAGAGAAAGTTACTTGCATTGTAAAAGCACCTATCCAACCTATGTTGATGGTGTTGCTCTTACTCATCTGAAAACAGTTGATCCAACTCAAGTAAATTAAGTCTGATTGACTGAATTAAATAAGGTTGGAAGGACACAATTTATTCACATGGAAATTGTTTCCATGATTTTTTTAAGGTCATCCAAAGTGTCATTATTTGAGTGTACAAAAGGGCACCATGTGCTATTAGCTGGTGGCTAACTCCACTGTTAAAGCTGTGTTACAATTTTGTAGCAGATCCTGGTCTGCAACACCTAACAGTCTTTGCACAGGTACAAGGAGTATTTAATCAACCTCCTGATTCTGCACAGAGCAAGTTTTTAGTGTAACACACTATCATACAAACTCATGGGTACTCATCCAAACACAGACAGACTTAACTCAGGGTGACACAAATGAACATGTAAAATGTAAGGAGTATGAATCAACAGGGGGTCAAACCAGCAACAGACTTTACATGGCAGCATTAAATTAAATAGCTAATAAACACAGATAAGCACCTAAACAACCAGGGCTGCAAAGGATGCTGGGAAACGACCCAGAAGGACCTGCCAGATCACTACAATATTTTGCTCCAAACCCTTTATCCCCAGAATTTTGTTATTTTGGGAGGTAATATTTCAATTTGGTATTGTACTCCCAAGAGAAGTACAAGAGAAGGCTCTAGTTCTAAGTACAAGAGAAGTCTCTGCGCAACGTGTAGGTCTACCCTGGTCTATCCAGGTGGAGGTGGTCTCTGTGGCGGCGCCCCCTATGGTCGCGGGCTGCGGCACCTCTCGGTGTGGGTGGCCTCTCATTGGTGGTATTTCCTCACCTGGATCCTCAGTGCTGGTGTGCTGTGAGTGCACGTGTGTGTGCTTTAAGTGTGTGCGTTGGGTTATATCTGGGGGGGAGAGGGACGGGTTTTTATTATTTGTTGTGTTCCTGTTTTATGTTTTATTCTGTAAAGTACTTTGTGTTGCATTTTACATGTATGAAAAGTGCTATATAAATAAAGTTTGATTGAGTAAACACAACCACTCAATCCAGTGGCGGCGGCAGAACATTTTCATTGCAGTTGCTTAGGGGTTGCTAAACAATTGTATGGAGTTGCTGGACAATTTACTGGAATACCCATTAAATAGCATAAATATGGATATGTATGTCATTACCGGCCTACTCATTCTAATCAGGGCTATCTGAAACTAGCGCACATGCCATGAAACAGATAAAAAAATTCAATTTGAATTTCGTTATTATAATTTTACCATATAGTCATGCTGCTTTTCACAGCAGTGAGAAATGCACATTAACAGCCCAGACTACAAATCATTTAAAAATAACCTGTTCATCACATTTTAACCAGTTAATATTCACATAAGTACACATCAGAAGAGATCTGGCAGACTTACGCTTCAACAGATAGCCTCCATTTTGATGTCATGTTTCTAACGGCCTGTTTTTTTTCCCCAAGCTTACTTCGCGTGACCCCTGCAGGCCAGCTCTCGCGAGATGAGTCTCTCTCTCATCGTTCCTTTTATTTTAATTTCAAACAAAAACACATGAAATTAATTTTAAATTAAATTGTCACCATTTTTATTTTATTTAACACAATTAAGATTTTTTCATTTTTAATAGTCTCCATTCTTGGGGTTGCTTTGAAGTTGCTAAGCCATATTTTGGGGTTGCTATAGCAACTGCAAGCTACCCCTTAGCGCCGCCCCTGACTCAATCTTTGGCGTAGTTAGATAAATATTGTAGTGTTGTAAAGTCATATGTCATTCTACATTTGAGATTGTATGAACTAAAATAGCTTTTTTTCCCCCTTTCTTTTTTTAGAATTGTAATCCAATACACAGAGCTATAGAAGTGAAAGGAGGCATCCTGTGTTTCACATGACGTTAAACTGTGAAACAGAATTACGCCAGAGGAAATTGACAGCAAAGAAAATGAGTGTGTGCATAATGTGTCTCACTGAACACACAATAAAACACACTTCTTCAAATCCATTTCCCAGTTTTTGAAAATATGTGCAAACAACAGAATCAATCAGAATTGCCACAGGTCTCCATCCAATTTCCGCACAGTAAAAGCAAACAGATATAAGCTGAGGACGGCTGCTTCCTTTTTAGATAGAAAAGGCCTGAGAAAATAGCTTTTCAGTTAATACAACACTCACTTTCTCACATTTTCAACTTGAAAGTGTGCCACAATGTATTAATCCTTATTGTTGAGAAATAGTAAATCATTCTGCAGTTATAGAGTAAATGTTTATGCAAGAGGTTTACAACATAAATAGTACCTGCAAAAGTTAAATGCAATTGTTTTTTTTGTCATTCATCATGTCGAACAACTGGATAAATGCTATTGCTTTGATGACAGGAGCCTCCAAGAGGAATGGTTCATGGGTATAAACCCTTCCTTCCCTCTATTTACTCAATGACATTTCCACAGCGTTCTACAAAGGCCTGAGCTGAGGTGAGCTGCTGAGATGCATCACGCTGAGCTTCAGATGTCACACTGAGCGTCATTATGCAGCACTCGCTGTTTGAGGCACAGCTATGTTATGAATGAATATAAAACATTACTTTTTGTCATGTAAATAAAACACTGGATAGTGTGTGCTTTTTATAAATAGCTTTTCATGATTATGTTTTTGGTAGATGAGCCAGTAACCTTGAAAGTCGCTCTGCTGAAGATCATTGTTAGAGTGATCTCTGTAATTATGATGGATAGTTTATCCTAAGCAGATGCTGGGAAACAGTGACTTCTACAAATGTTGTTTATGTCTGTGTGAGTAAATGGAAAATACATTAAAACAACATTTCAACAAGCTGAAAACTCAAAGCTTGTCTCCACACATGAGGAGCTTCCACACTAGTCTGGACTGATTTTAATTTAGTCACCTGATGTTCTCATTTTAGTGCTCCAATCAAATGAGCATTAGTCTTTTAATTCCATTTTTTTTCCAATCTCATGACTTAATGCAAGTTAAGTCATGAGATTGACTTATGACTTAACCCTTATGTGGTGTTTGAGTCTGTGGGACCCGTTTTCATTTTATGTCAAACGAAAAATGATAGAATGAATTAATTTTACAAAGTCAGACTCACTGGCCTTGGCTCATTTTCTGTGAAGAACATATATCAGAATACATTTTTAATGCCCACACACCGTACACCCCCCCCTACACATTTCTATTACATATAAGATGTCCTGGTCCACTGGACCCGGGGCTAATAGAAGTGTGGAAATTGATGTTTTGTGTATCTACACTGTCTACACAGTGGACACAACATCACATGTGACAATTTTTTAACCTAAATATATATATATATATATATATATATATATATATATATATATATATATATATATATATATATATATATATATATATATCCTATATCCTATAATATATATCCTATATCAGACCTATATCCTCAATATGGAAAAACAAGTCCTGCCAAGTCCTCAAAGTTTGTACACATGGCTGACACATCCCTGGTATCCTATGTGCCAAAGAAAGGCAAGAATGTGGTACTCATGAGTTCACTGCACGGGGATGGAAGAATATGTGACCAGGAACATCACAAACCAAAGGAACATTATAAACCATTATGGAATATAATGCCACAAAAGCAGGGGTAGACACCGTGGACAAGCTGGTGACAGCCAACAGCTGCAAACGGAGGACTGTACGCTGGCCACTGGTGATATTCTTTGACATGTTGGACCTCTCAGCATACAACGCCATTGTCATTTGGATGGCACTGAACCCAGAGTGGAACAGAGGGAAGCTCCAGAAGAGACGCCTCCTTCTTGAGGATTTGGGAATGGCATTGGTGAGACTAGAAATCGAGGAAAGACAACATGTCCCCAGAACCCCAGCCTCTGTAGCCATCATGAGGAGTATTCAGGAGGAGAATGCTGGTGCTCAATCCACCCAAACTACAGAACCACAATCTGCAGAGCCTGAAGTAAGTGTGTGATGCTGTTGCAGTACATGTCTGGCACTCATGTCTTGTGAGAGAAAGAGAGGTGTTTGTAAAATTCCTGATCTTTACATTATTCTAGGTTATGAACACCAGCGACAAGAAGAAGCAGTACGAAGTGAGCAACCCAAGATGGACAGAAAAACACAATATACATGCATAAAGTGCAAAAAGTATATCTGCAACACACACATAGTAAAACTCTGCCCCTCATGTGTTGTATACACCTTTTCGACTTAAAAATTGTGGACATGCGCCCCCTAGTGGCCCCACCATAACTGGAGTGTGCGGTGCTCTACCAACTAACCCAAACACAGCAGCGTGGAGCATCTGTTACAGATAACGCAGACATGTCTTGGATTGATGATGTTAGGCAGTGGCCTCCAGTTACAGATGAAGGTAGTTTATCGCTGTTTTTAATGATTGGTTATGGAAATAGCATGATCTATTCCCATAACCAAACACTAAAAACTGTGGGAATACGTGAAAAATGCAACGCTGGCTATAACTAACGTCAACAAGCCATAAAGATTATGCGACTGTAACGTTAACGCTAGCGGTAAATTAGGCTATGTGTTAATGTTATATTTAATTTATTTTATCATTCTCCTAATTCATTAATTCATTAATTCATTCATTGATTTATAGGCTTGTGCTAGTGCCGAGGCCTACAGTAGCCTCATACTGCTGTTCTTTCGGCCAGAATCGTCCGGGACTCTCAGCGAGACTATGAGTAGTACGAGATTGAATGTTAACGAAAACTCACCCGGCTGTATTCATTTGGAACAAAGTCCTTTCTGTTGATATTTTTCACCCACGTCTTCCTAACTTCTTGTTCTGCAAACAAGGCAGTCTTCGTGCAGTAAAGGCTTGTGTATTTCACATACATACTTCCTCCATTGATGAATTTTCACGCCATTGTTGGCACAGTTTATGACAGAATGTATTCCCACTCGACCGACTCGACATTATAAAAATATATATTTGTAGAAAGAGAAAAACACTGGTTAATCTGCGAGCCGGTGAAAGTGTCGCTCTGTGGCACAGTACGCCAATGGCGGACGGGGTACTTCCGGGGGGCTGGCCCGAAAAGGTCTATAGGCTAGTAGCTAAAAGGCCATGTGTTCAATGGGGCTGATGTGTTGTCGTGACTGATATGTTTACTCTATGTGTTCAGCTTGTGTTGTGCACCTGAATGGGTTAAATTTTCTGAGTCCAAAGAAATAAAAGTCAGTAGTTTTGAAAAACCTTGTTTCACTGGTAAATTTGTTTCCACTCATATCTTGATTTTAACTGATTTTCTTTATCACATTTTAAATAATAAGTTATAAGTGTGATCTAACAAAGGTAAAGGGCAAATATTAACCATATATACTGCTTGTAACTGGGATGAAGTAAAGATCTGTTGAGTATTTCAACATAAAAGTGTTTGATTGTGAGGCATTAAAAACTAAAGCATGCAACGGGTCCACCAGACCCACGAACACTGGCTGAGTAACAACAATATGAAGGGTTAACTCAAGTTAAAACCTACAGCTCTAATCCCCTTTGTCTACGTTACCGTGGTGACAGCTCTCTGCTCTGTCGTTATACAACAGATTGATTCTCTTCATTAAACCAGTTAAGGAGAAATGTGATGCAGTGACCCTTGATGTTGGACACATTTGGAATTCTTATGTCAATAAATCATGAGCTAATTTGCATGATCTATCAGCCTATTTGATTGTTGGTGACATGTATCTTTGAGTACTGCCTTTACATGATTATTTTTTAACCTAAAATAGTCATGAATGGCATCTATTCCAATGCTAGATGACAGCAGCGGTTGATATTTGTCTAACTGTGTTGTTACTGATGTGTCTGTACTCTAGAATAATTTAACATCAGGTTTTGACTTGTATTTGCAAAATACAAAGATCACAGTCATGTGCAAAAGCGCCAAGAAAAATACACCCTCAGACAAACAGCAAAAATATAACTCTTATCAATTTTTTTAAATTTATTATTTAACAAAAACAAGAAACAAGAAAAAAAGGGGACGATACTATGCACCGCCTTATTACTGTATAATATATACCATATTATATACCATATAAATAAGAGGGGATGTTGCAGCCAACTGCTGCTAATGGTCAGTTCTTGATTAATTGTTTCTTAGCAGATTTGCAGACATCAGTTAAAGGGAACGTTTTGGCAATTTTTTGGTTTGAAGCATTAAGGTGTGTGTTAACACAACGCAGACAGCGAAAGACATCAGCAGTGGTATTTGAGAAGCCACTGTTCTTGAACATTAGTTTGGAAAGGGTTAAGTCAAGACTGGAAATTGAGGTAATTTATTATTATAGGAATAGATTTAATTTGATCAGACAATGTATCTTTTATTCTTTTATTGATTGAAGAGGCTGATTTGGTCTGCATTTACGTAGGCCTACACTCAGGATCTGAACTGATTTTTTGGCATGAATGTGATGAATTTCGTGAGGGCCTTACGTCTACTGCTTTTCTGCAGTTACATAACTTGCATACAGTGATTTGATCTTATTTGTGTGTGTATCACAAATATCATACATCATTTTATATTATAAATAAGTGTGATTTATCTGTGAGTGCCACTTTTCTTGTGGCTTGAGCACCTGCTCCCAAACATATCTGTGCACAACCCTGGACTGTGAAATGTTCAGTGATATATTAAAAAGTCTTACTGAGTAAGTACGTGACAGTATAAGAAGGGTTGCTAGGACAAAGGCTCTTCTTTCTAAAAATTAAAATGTCCATTGTCCACTGTCCATTTATTAATATATAAACTGTCATCCAGTATCCTTGTAAACAGTTTGTGGACAAGGGTCTAATATTATTACCATTAGACAAAATATTAAA
Organism: Hirundichthys speculiger; assembly: GCA_018398805.1. Lineage (NCBI taxonomy): Eukaryota > Metazoa > Chordata > Actinopteri > Beloniformes > Exocoetidae > Hirundichthys > Hirundichthys speculiger. The sequence continues at coordinate 204,229 of JAGFBZ010000323.1, forward strand.
AATTATACAAACACAATTTAAAATGTCACTTACTTTAAACAGTCCTTCCCACAAAACATTTTTTAAATATTGGTATACTCCTGTTTTCATTCCTGAGGTTCTTTCCTCTTGCTTAGCAGAAATTATATTTGGCCCTAAACTTATTCCTCCACTGCGTATTTTCAGTAAACACAAATATATTTATGCTTTTCTGCAGCCAGATTTGGATGATTACCTGTCAAGTGAATGATGTATTAAAGTATTTATAGGCTGAGTTAACACAAGTTCAAGATGAAGTTTAAAACTTTTAAATGCTTAAACTTTAATGTATAAGAGTTATACTTCTGTTTTGAACACATTCTGTATTTAAGATGATAAATATTGAATAGCATGTTGTTTTTGCAGAGCTATTGACAGCACACAGAGGTGATTTCAGTGCTTTTCTTCACAGTTGAGGTCAGTCTCACTGCACTGTGGACGTCCTTGAGCTGATAGATGAGGCTGGATGAGATGAAGGGGAGGTGGCGAGGTGTTGATGCATTGTGAAGTTTATTATGATTGGTTATTTGGAAAATGAGCACCAGTCCCTTGTTGGGAAAGTTTGTGGGGAGCTCAGGCGTAATAGCAGGACATCAGAGGAGTGGAAATCCATCAGTGGACAGCATGACTCTCTTTCCACGAGGCTGAAATTTTAAATGGTTTGACAAAAAAAAAAAAAAAAGAGCAAGGTTAATAGAAAACTCTTTGAATCTATGTCCTTGGGCAAATTCTTTTTTTAGGTTAAAAATGTAATAACAGACAATCTAGTACAGAAACTCTCCCATTACATAAATGACCTGGTATTTTCTCAGAATGGGCTGTCATACGAAGTGTGTAATGATTGATGCAGTGTATAGTCACAAAAGTTCTTAGGCACTTGTTCTAATCTCTTTCTGGGTCTAATTTTAGTTCAATTCAGATTAATATTTTAGAAAGAATAAAAGAAGCTCATTTTTTTAATGCAGATGGCAGCATCTGCCATGATTTTAAGAAGGTAAATGGACTTCATCTTGAATTACAAGATGGACTTAATAGACTTAATAAAAAAAAGGAAGAAGGAGAAAAAAGAAAACCATACCCTTTTTTAATCTTTAGGTTTTACTTACTATATAATGACAGAATGGGCAGCACAATGGCTTGGTGGTTAACACTGTTACCTGACAGTGAGGAGGTTCCTGGTTTGAACCTTTAGCAGGTCTTTCTGTGTGGAGTTTCCATGTTCTCCCTGTACTTGCATGGGTTCCTCCGGGTACTCCGGCTTCCTCCGACAATCCAAAGACATGCATGTCAGGTTAACTGGTGGTCCTAAATTGCCTGTAGGAGTGATTGTGAGTGTGCGTGGTTGTTTGACTGGCGACCTGTCCAGGGTGGACCACTACCTTTCACCTGAAGAGCGCTGGGATAGGCTCCAGCAGATCCCCGTGACCCTGCAGACGATTAATCGGGTATAGATGATAGATGGATGAAAAATGACAGAATAAAAATGATTTGGTCCTCGCAAGAGTTAAAGCAGCACTGAAGAGTTTAGCTTATGTTAAAATATCAGTTTCAATTTCAATTGACAGAATATTTCTTACTTTTAGGGAGCGTTGTCAAGGCGTCATGGGCCTTTGTCTATTCTTTAAGCAAAAACAATCTGAAGTAAGTTATACATACAGTCCCAGTTCTCTCCTCTGATAACTGTGTACAGAGTTTGAGACTAAAGAAAGTAATGACAGAAGAGAAAATGAGAGAGCGGCCAAGTAATAGAGCACAAAGAGTAATCCTGGACAACATCGTGAACGTCTTCACTTCCATGCACATGGGGCGCTCCAGGGCCGTCGCAAGGGGGGGGCGAAGGGGGTGGTTGCCCAGGGCCCCGTGCTGTGACGGGCCTCACACTTGACCAATGCGTTTTGTTTGTCTAAAAATTTCATGTGGTCATTAGAAGGCTAAGACATTAATGTCTTTAAAATAAAACGCTTCAATTTAATTTCAGTATACATAAAGGTTGTTTTATATGAAATAAAGTATATAAATATTCTTTAATAAAGTATAGTTCCTCAAACGTTGCTAAATGACGTAGGTACGTAGGCAATGCGTCGGTTCTCTTGCAGCAGGCGCCAACAGCAGACTGAAGGGGATAATGTCGGCAGCCAGCCGCAAGAGAGACTGCTGTCGAAAATTTCAGTCAGGCGCTGAGAAACGAAAGAAACTGAAAAAGAAAGAGGAGTTCAATAGGACACTTCATGGGTCTCTGCAATGTGGAAAGTTTTACTGTAAATTTATTTTAATGTTAAATAGTTTGACATCATTTATGCTCTTGTTATTGTATTTATGAATTGCTGATAATACACGGCTGATGGCCAAAGATGTATATTGAGTCTGTCTGCTAATTGTTGTTTCTTACTTTCCATTGTTTATTATTATTATTATTATTATTATTATTGTTATTATTATTATCTGATGTTGCTACTAACACTACAAACAGGTTGCAATTTGTCCTCGCTCCAGCGGAGAGCTGCGAGGCTGTCTGCATGCGCACGTGAAAATAGGTTATCCTGAAAAGGGCCTCGCATCTCAAGTCTGCCCCGGGCCCCGCCCCCGCCCCCCCTTGCGACGGTCCTGGGGCGCTCATTGAGCTAGAACTGCCAATAGGTCTTTTGTGCTACTTTCAACACAAACGCATGGGAACAACAACACATCACATAGAAATGTTTATTATTTATCTAACAAAAGCTAAGCCAAAAGGCAGAAGCAGTTCTTGAAAAACTAAGTTCACTCCGACTGCTTCTCTAGGATACAACAGGATAAGTAGCCATCAGCCACTGCCGCTCAAATCCACTTGATGATTAAGGAGTTGGTCCACCTCTAAGAAATACAAAGGTTTTTGACTCCTTGCTAGTCTGTGTGGTCGTAAAATGACGAGGAGAGAAAACATCAGTAGTGAACTTAGAACAGCAGTCTTTGCTGCTCATCAGTCCAAACGTGTTATTAGACCAATTCCAAACAATTTGGAGACCATCATTCTACAGTGAGAAAGATATCTTACAAGAGGAAAACATCTGAAGACAGTGACCTGTCTTTCAGGGAGTCACCTATTGAGAAAGTTTACCCAAGGTCACGAGTACTCAGGGAAATAGCAAAACAACCCGACATCTCAGACTCTACAGGTTACAGTAAGCATAATCTGATTGGAGAACCTTTCTGATTTAACCTTTTTTTATTGGAGGACCTTTCGTAAGTTTACTGGATTTGAGATTTTGAATTGTACTGGTTGATTGGAGCACTGGCATCTACTTCATGATATCCTATTTTACCATGGTATTGCTGTCTTATCTGTTTTTTTCTTCAATCATTACACTTGTTTGAAAAGAACTTTATTCCCGATGTCCCTTCTTGTCTTCCTCCTCCTTCTCTTCTTTATTTAATGATCACTTCGGATAAAAACAAAGGAGTGATAATGCACAGCACTAAGTATGGTGAAAACTAAACTCTCCATACCAGCATAAACACCTCTTTATGATCAAGCATTATCTAGGAAGGATTATGATATTGGTACCTTGCAGTCATTTTACTTCACTATGAACTCCTAGAGTCCATTTGCTGAGTACCCTTGGGAAAGAACACAACTCAAACTGAAATTTCTTCAAAACAAGCTCATCAAGGTATAGCAATGGCCCTGTCAAAGTCCAGACCTCAAACAAACTGAAATGTTGTGATGGGACCTGGAGAGAGCTGTGATTAAATGAATACCTTCAAACCCTCAGCTGTGTTGGCCAAAGCTCCTGCACAATAATGTGAGGCACTCATAAGTTACTGGTGCTGAACGCTGATCTGTCAACTACTGAATCACTGGGTCTCCTTGGTTTTTCCATATACCGTATTGCTCCGGATGTAAGATGATATTTTATTCTAGAAATCGTATTCTCAAAAATGGGAGTCGTCTTATAATCAGAGTCATCCTATATTTGGGCCAATACGGTATTACTTCTGCAGTTTGACTTTATTTCTGTTTTTGTCATAATGATACAGCATAATTTTTCTAGGTATAGTTGTTCATCTCAAGTTTTACTGACCTCAATCTTAAGGCTAAGAAAAAGACAGAGCATTTTCTTGTTCCAACCCTCACCTATGGTCATGAACTGTGGGTAGTGACCGAAAGAATGAGATTGCGGATACAAGCGGCAGAAATGAGTTTTCTCCGCAGGGTGGCTGGACTCTCCCGTAGAGATAGGGTGAGAAGTTCAGTCATTCAGGAGAGACTCAGAGTAGAACCGCTGCTCCTTCACATCGAGAGGAGCCAGTTGAGGTGGTTCGGGCATCTGGTTAGGATGCCCCCCGGACGCCTCCCTGGAGAGGTGTTTCAGGCATGTCCAACTGGGAGAAGACCACAGTTGGACAGGCCCAGGACCCGCTGGAGAGATTATGGGCCCGATCTTGCGCCAAACCTCCAAAACCTGCTATTAAGGGATATTAGGTATTGGGAGGGGCGTTCCCCCACGAAGAACGCAATCTTCCACCTCCCAAAACCCACGATCTCACCTGCGAAATCCACGATGTCATGCACACATTATGCATGGGAGTGGTTAGGGCGTTCCACCTGTTTAACCAATCAGTGCGTCAGTAGCCATTACCTTTAAGAGCAGGTTGCAGTACCTGCAAACTGCCATGGAACGTCTTTTCACCCAGATCAGAGCAGCTCTCATGGACAGCTGGTCTGGGACTGTGCTGTAGAGCTTCCTCCTCTTTTTTTCCTCCTCCTCCTCTGCACTGATATATACATAACTAGCTCTAACTAATGTGGAGCAAATGATTTAATCATTTCTTTTGTACTCCAAAAAGTTCCAACAAACTGCTCAGAAAATAGAGCCGGTGAGCTTCCAGGAAAGCATTTATTAACTAGAAAAGCAATCGGAGAGCGCAGACCTCCGCCAAGCACAGCAGTTGTGGTTGCTTTAGGGTTCAAGAAACAACTAAACAGCGCAATGTTATCGAAAATTTGAAAGTGATCCAGAATCCAGGATTTCTTCCGGATCACACCCAAAATAAAATCAGTTCTTCCTTTTCATATTTCTGACAACTCCTGAAAATGTCATCAAAATCCATCCATAACTTTTTGAGTTATCTTGAACATATCCCCTGCGCAAAGACGCACAGCTGCGCCAAGACGCATAGTTGCTGGGAGCGGTGCTTTTTTCACAACAGAGTTCTGTGATCTCCTCGTTTCCTCCACAGCAAACATCTGAATGAGATTATGTCACAGCTGTACAGACATCATCTGCCCTTAAGAGAATAATAACGTATGAAAGTAATACAGTGATGCATAATCGAGAGGTAGAGCCGGTTGTGCAGTCCACATGTGACTGGGTGGACGCGCAGTGACGGGATTTGGACGCGCTCTTTTACGCGCCGACATGCCAGTTGCGCTTTCCACAAACTCGGTATCTTGCGGTACTGGTGTCTCGCAGATTTTGGGTATTGGGTAATGGGTGGTCACACCACCCATTACCCAATACCCAAAATCTGCGAAGTACAGGTACCGCAAGATACCGAATTCGTGGAAAGCGCAGGAGACACGCCCATTGCCGCGCCCACAATGTGCTTAAGGGAGACGGCAAAATGGGTTTTGGGTATTGGGAGGTGGAAGATTGCATTTCGGCTCCTAAATCTGTGATTTGCAGGTAATGGGTTTGGGTATTGGGTAATGGGAGGTGCAAGATCGGGCCCTATGTCTCTCGGCTGGCCTGGGAACACCTCGGGATTCTCCCAGAGGAGCTGGTGGAAGCAGCCAGGGGGAGGGAGGTCTGGACCTCTCTGCTGAAGCTGCTTCCCCCGTTACCCGATTCCAGACCAAGCGGGAGCTAATGGATGGATGGATGGATGGATTTTCTTGTTCACGTGTTCATACTCTAAGGCCCAGATCGTACACTTCCCGCTAGCCGCTACCCACTAACCGCTACCCGCAAATTGCAGGTTTAGGAACCTCCGCTAACTGCTAATGCAATCTTCTGCTCGCAAAGCTGCTACCCGTTATGCCGACTCCCTTACTCACATTGTAGGTGTGGCAATGGGCGTGTCTTTTGCCCTTTCCGCAAACTCTGTATCTTGCGATCACGGGTTGTGGGTAGCGGGTAGTGGGTGGTCAGACCACCTGCTACCCGCAACCCGCGATCGCAAGATACCGAGTTTATCGGTGCGTACAAGAGCATGTCCAAATGGCATCAGTTTTCGTCCACCTGGTCACATGTGGATGTGCACAAACGGCTCTACCTCTTGAATTAACTCTTGTAACTACGTAGTTTCCTCTGGTCCCCTTCCTAATTTGACCAGTGATGATATGTTTAGCCGCATGTAATCGCTCCGTCGCTGGTTGCTGTGGTGGTGTCCAATAAACGGCGTGGCCTTTATTGACAATTGGCTGGATTTTTGGGGAAAGCCTGGTCTGATTAGAAGAGACGGCATTCATCCCACCCGGGATGGTGCAGCTCTTATTTCTAGTAATCTGGCCGATTCTCTTAGACGCTCCCCCTGACAATCCAGGGTGGAGGCCAGGATGCAGAGCTGCAGTCTGACACGCTTTTCTGCTACTTCTCGAGGACCGCCCCCGACCACTAAAATTAGAGAAATCAACTATGTAGCCGCTAATGTTAACATGGTGCCGATCAAAAACATAGAATTGGTGTCAATTCCCCGTCCTCCAAAAGTCTGCTTAGCGCGACGTGATAGTGGCATTAACCAAAATAATCTGATAAAAATAAAAACTGTCAGACATTTGGAGCCAAGAGACCTTGAAATTAGATTTGGACTACTAAATGTGAGGTCTCTTGGCTCTAAGTCTCTGTTAATCAATGATCTAATTACTGAAACTGAAACTCGTGATGTTTTCTGCTTATCAGAAACATGGCTACAAGAGGGAGAGTATGTGAGTTTAAATGAGGCTTTATCATATTCCCGAAGTACAGGTCGAGGTGGAGAATCATCATCAGATTTACAGGGATTGTACTGTCTGTCGTCACCACTAGAGCTGGGCGATACTGGGGATTTTGCTATTGATCTGGTACCAAGTAAATACAGGGCCAGTATTGCCGGTACCGATACCAATACATATTTCATATTAGGCCTAATCTATCATGAATCAGCTGACCTTTTGGTGTTTTTGTGATTTTTGTCTTTGGATTATTTTGTTAAAACCCAGGATAGAATTTCGGCCAACTTTATTGGTGACAGAAAAATACTTTATCACAATTGACAATTTTGTGTAAATATTCCTTGAAGTTGAATCGTTTTGTTCAGAATGTTTTTTCTGAGTGGGCGGGCCTGGGGGAGGGGCCAGACTGAGTCTACCTGCTTGCTCGTTTGGCTGACACCGCTGAGCCACATGATGATGCAACGTCAAAAGACGAGACGAGAGGAGAGGGGGAGGAGGAGGAGGAGACAGCGACAGACATCAATGAATTCTTACTCAGTCAGTGTTGTGGGAGAGAAAAAAAAAGCTTGAGTATCGATCTTTTTACGCGAGTATCAGTCGATATCAATACCAGCCTTGGTATTGATATTATCAATATTTGGATCAATCTGCCCACCTCTAGTCACCACAATAGCTACTAAGAATATGTGGAGCTTGCTTTACATGATCGTATGATGCCACAAAAGCAAGCGCAAATTCGCAATATGTACGTGTGTGTGTGTGTGCGTGTGTGCGTGTGTGCGTCCATGCGTGCGCTTCCTAGCAGTGATCTTCACATAAAGACAACTGGTCTGCTATAGCGGTCTTCAGTACTGTGTGAATAACTACTGTAAGCTTCAGTACTACTATAGAGTTATTACCACAAGTAATCAGCAAAACAATTTTTTAGAGATAAAAATGAGAAGAAACAAACCTTGCTCATTGTGTCATCTGGATCCAGCCTCTCTGTCAGTTGTGAAATGGCTGCTTAAAGGAAGTTGATGCTTTTTAAATCTTAAATAACTTAGCAGATGGGTTAATTGACCCAGGGGTTGGGTTATTGTTGTCTGGTATGATCACAAACAATGACCCAACTAAAAACCCAACAACTGAGTCAGATTAAACAACCCAACAGTGGTTGAATTAACCCAATGACTTTAACCCAGTGGTTGGGTTGAGAAAATAACCCAGTGTTTTAGCTGGGATTGGCTCCAGCAGATCCCCGTGACCCTGCATATGATTAAACAGGTATGAAATGGGATTATCAGTTAAAATGGAGGACACCCCAAAGGATAAAGATAATAAACTACAATAAACGTAAAAATGTGTTAAGCTTTTCCTTTCTGTGCATCCGAGCCTGACACCTTATTATACCATCCAGCATGTATCTCTTAATGTCTTATTCCAGGGAAACTGAACAGACACCAGTTCTGAGGTGATGCAAAATAACTGTCATGGTCTGAGGTTATTTTATTCCTGTTTATGACCTGTCTCTGCTTGGACAACTTGTCGCTGAAATATACAACCCCACACTGTGTTCCCGTCCTGTGTTATTAATTCTGTGGTTATTAATGCAGAAGTCTGGGAATGAGGAATCCTAATCAACATGGTGATGAAGCTCCATACGCAGATATGAGATGAGGTATGAGTTCTGAAAGTTCTAATGGACACCCAGTTTTAATGGGAATATGAGAGTTAGTCACCCACCCTCTGCTCTTCTCTCCAATGCAAACTTTTTTTTTGTGCAGTTTGCTGAGCCTCTGAAAATATTCAGCTGCTCAGACTGCTGTGGGCCGTGCTCAGGCATAAAATATGATGCATAGAACCACTGCAGGACTCCTGGTGTCAAAAAGCTGATTTAAAGTAACAGTAGAGAAAGAGAGGGAGGATTGGATTAAGATTTGAAAAGAAAAAGTGATTTTGAAGGTGAGAGATGAAAGAGGAGAAAAATAATTTGTATGAGTTGCACCAGCAGTGCAGCTCAAAAACAAAACGACTTATATTCTATTTTTATACATGTGAAAATAATCTTGTACGACCCAAGTGTTCATTTCCATTTTTATATTTTCTGCCTCAACAGCTTGTCATCTCCTGCAGTTAAATGTCTGACAGTTTTTTTTTACAACACTTTCTTACAACCCAGCAAAATGCAGCCGCATATTATCTTTAGTAAGTGATCCAGGCTGGGGAAAATGGAAAAACCACACTGCAGTTAGAAATATCAAGTAACATAATGACCAGCCTCTGGGTAATAAACTAGTCAAAACCACAATGTAGGGTTTATATTGGCTCAATAAACCCTGGGCTTCCTTCCTTCACTAGTCCACTACATCTGTCTTATTTAAGATGGTGCAGGCTGATGTTAAGAACTGATGTTTATGTGAGCAGGTTGTAATGCCATTACGCTGCTAATGATGCATCTGAAAATGAATGAGAGCTCTGAATTTCCCATTCTAGACTGGAAGAAAACAAAACAAAACACAAAAAAAGAACAGTACAGAGGAGTCAGATTGCCTTGTTGGGGTATAAACTTTGGCACTGATAGACCATCATTATCTTAATCTGTTTCTTAGGTTAAATTAACTTCTAATGAGAATTTAAGGTAAATATTTAAAGTTAAAATCAAGAACAAATTATGTTCTCTTCCTACATCCAGAATAGAGCAAATGCAGCCTGATTTCAGTTTGTGAGTGGATATAAAGACGGGAAGGCTGAATAATTCTATTTTGAGCCAGTGTTTTTACATAATATTATCCTGAGATCTGAAGGACTTACTGTATGAGGTATTTTCAGAGCGAGGCAGCCTCAAAAGAGGTAACAGGCTTTTATCTTATCTGTGGTTTTCTGAAGTGGAAATCACTTCAATAATTTCTTTTCCTTTTCTTTTTTGTAAACCAACTCATTTTGGTTCTAATGGTTTGGTGATCAGACCTTAACAGATCAAACGGAGGATTGTTTGAGGCAACCTAGGACACATTGGGTATAATATTTTAATAGATCATCTAACTTAAAAAATGAACACACTTAAAGACTATGTGTTAGAGAGTAGGCTCCATTATTTTTAACTTGTTCATATTGTGCTTGTGTATCATAGATGTCTCACTGGGGATAACTCAGGATAACTCATGTTATCCTCATGAAGGACAGGAATCTTACTTTTCAAACCAAGCTCTGGTGCCTATCAAGGTCAGATGTCCACTACACATACCATATGAAGTAACAGTACCCTCTCTAAGGCCTTGGGAATAGAAAAAGAAAAAAAAAGAGGGGGGGGGTTTCTGACATTTAAAGACTTTGGTGTTGTACCATAAATGTTTTTATTCTCTTTTCCCGAGGTGGTCCGGGACACATCTTCTCTGGCGTTCCCAATTCCCGTTCCACGGACCCAGCCGCCACCGCCGTCACGCCCACCAGCGTCATCTGTTCCTGCATCACGGACCCAGCCGCCACCACCAAGCCCCGTCTTCACGGCGTCCTTGGACTTTTTACAGGTGATTCAGGAGGAGCTCAGGGCCTTTTATGAAGTCTACCACCGTCTAATGTCCTCATTATTGGGGGACCACCGACATGAGGCGGTGGATATTCGTCTACGACCTCCTCCTGAAAAGCCTCACCACCCAGCCCCAGCTCCTCACCCTGCCGGCCATCAGGGCACTTCACACCGACCTGATGAGGTATATAGAGGAGCTGGTGGAATTAACATCGACGTCCAAGGCGGTCCCCAGTGCCGTTCCATCCGTCCCCATCTCTGTGGCCTCCAAAGCGCTCTCCCTGGTTCCCTGGGCCGTTGACGCCGGCACGCTCTCCCCGGGTCTCGAGGTGGTCGACGCACACTCGCCCTTTCCAGAGGTGGTCGACGCACACTCGCCCGATCCCGTTCTCGAGGTGGTCGACGCACGTTTGCCGGATCACGTTCTCGAGGTGGTCGACGCACGCTCGCCCAATCCCATTCCCGAGGTGGTCGACCCACGCTCTCCCGATCCCATTCCCGAGGTGGTTAATGCACGTTCGCCCGATCCCGTTCTCAAGGTGGTCAACGCACGCTCACCCGATCCCGTTCTCGAGGTGGTCGACGCACGCTCGCCCGATCCCGTTCTTGAGTTGGTCGACGCACGCTCGCCCGATCCCATTCCCGAGGTGGTTGACGCCCGTTCGCCCGATCCCGTTCCCGAGGTGGTCGACGCACGCTCGCCCGATCCCGTTCTCGAGGTGGTCGACGTACGCTCGCCCGATCCCATTCCCGAGGTGGTTGACGCCCGTTCGCCCGATCCCGTTCCCGAGGTGGTCGACGCCCGTTCGCCCGATCCCGTTCCCGTTCCCGAGGTGGTCGACGCCCGTTCGCCCGATCCCGTTCCCGAGGTGGTCGACGCACGCTCGCCCGATCCCGTTCTCGAGGTGGTTGACGCACGTTCGCCCAATCCCGAACTCGAGGTGGTCGACGCACGTTTGCCCGATCCCGTTCTCGAGGTGGTCGACGCACGCTCGCCCGATCCCCTTCCCGAGGTGGTTGACGCACGCTCGCCCGAGCCCGTTCTCGAGGTGGTCGACGCACGTTCGCCCGATCCCGTTCCCGAGGTGGTCGACGCACGCTCGCCAGATTCCGTTCTCGAGGTGGTCGACGCACGTTTGCCGGATCACGTTCTCGAGGTGGTCGACGCACGCTCGCCCAATCCCATTCCCACCGACCTGATGAGGTATATAGAGGAGCTGGTGGAATTAACATCGACGTCCAAGGCGGTCCCCAGTGCCGTTCCATCCGTCCCCATCTCTGTGGCCTCCAAAGCGCTCTCCCTTGTTCCCTGGGCCTTTGACGCCGGCACGCTCTCCCCGGGTCTCGAGGTGGTCGACGCACACTCGCCCTTTCCAGAGGTGGTCGACGCACACTCGCCCGATCCCGTTCTCGAGGTGGTCGACGCACGTTCGCCCGATCCCGTTCTCAAGGTGGTCAACGCACGCTCACCCGATCCCGTTCTCGAGGTGGTCGACGCACGCTCGCCCGATCCCGTTCTTGAGTTGGTCAACGCACGCTCGCCCGATCCCATTCCCGAGGTGGTTGACGCCCGTTCGCCCGATCCCGTTCCCGAGGTGGTCGACGCACGCTCGCCCGATCCCGTTCTCGAGGTGGTCGACGTACGCTCGCCCGATCCCATTCCCGAGGTGGTTGACGCCCGTTCGCCCGATCCCGTTCCCGAGGTGGTCGACGCCCGTTCGCCCGATCCCGTTCCCGAGGTGGTCGACGCCCGTTCGCCCGATCCCGTTCCCGAGGTGGTCGACGCACGCTCGCCCGATCCCGTTCTCGAGGTGGTTGACGCACGTTCGCCCAATCCCGAACTCGAGGTGGTCGACGCACGTTTGCCCGATCCCGTTCTCGAGGTGGTCGACGCACGCTCGCCCGATCCCCTTCCCGAGGTGGTCGACGCACGCTCGCCCGAGCCCGTTCTCGAGGTGGTCGACGCACGTTCGCCCGATCCCGTTCCCGAGGTGGTCGACGCACGCTCGCCAGATTCCGTTCTCGAGGTGGTAGACACGCCTCCCCATGTCTCTGCGGCGGTCGACGCACCTCAACTCGCCTGTGCGGCGGTCAACGCACCTCAACTCGCTTCGTTGGCGGTCGACGCGCCTTCCTGTGTCCCCAAGGCAGTCTCGGGTGGGGTATGGGTTGAGGCGCTTCGGTCTCACCCCCTGCCACTGCAGCCAGCCAAGACTCTTCCTGAGCCCCTGCAGCTGGAGCTGCAGGCGGCCCCGACCCAGCCGTCTCCCCTGCAGCTGGAGCTGCAGACGGTCCCAACTCTTCCGTCGTCGCTGCAGCAGGAGCTGCAGCCGGAGCTGCAGCTGGCCCAGACTCTGCTGTCACCACTGCAGCAGGAGCTGCAGCCGGCCCAGACTCTGCCGTCACCACTGCAGCAGGAGCTGCAGCCGGCCCAGACTCTTCCGTCACCACTGCAGCAGGAGCTGCAGGAGGCCCAGACTCTGCCATCGCCGCTGCAGCAGGTCCAGCCTCTTCCGTCGCCGACGCCATGGTCGTCCACCTCGCCAGTTCCTGGTCCCTGTCCGCCGGCGCTGCCTGCCTCATCAGTTCCTGGTTCCAGTCCACCGACGTCGGCTGCCTCGTTTGTTCCTGGTTCCAGTCTGCTCGCGCGGTGGCTATCTGCCTGAACTGTCTCTGTCCGTCTGCCCGGCGCCGAGGCCGACCCCCTGGACTGTTTTGCGCCTCCGCCAGGCACCGAGGCCACCCCCTGGACTGTTTTGGGCCTCCGTCAGGTGCAGAGGCTGCCCCACTGGACTATTTTGGGCCTCCGTCTGGCACCGAGGCCGCCCCCCTGGACTGTTTTGGGTCTCCGTCAGGCACCGAGGCCGACCCCCCTGGACTATTTTGGGCCTCCGTCCGGCACCGAGGCCGCCCCCCTCGACTGTTTTGGGCCTCCGTCAGGCGCAGAGGCCGAGCTCCTGGACTGTTTTGGGCCTCCGTCAGGCGCAGAGGCCGACCTCCTGGACTGTTTTGGGCCTCCGTCAGGCGCAGAGGCCGACCTCCTGGACTGTTTTGGGCCTCCGTCCGGCACCGAGGCCGCCCCCCTCGACTGTTTTGGGCCTCCGTCAGGCGCAGAGGCCGAGCTCCTGGACTGTTTTGGGCCTCCGTCAGGCGCAGAGGCCGACCTCCTGGACTGTTTTGGGCCTCCGTCAGGCGCAGAGGCCGACCTCCTGGACTGTTTTGGGCCTCCGTCAGGCACCGCGGCCGACCTCCTGAACTCTTCCTGTCTGGCCTGAAGGCCTAGTGACTTTTTTGTTTTCTTTGTTTTTTGGTTCCCGGCCTTCCAGCCCCCTCCTCCCACCCTGGTCTGCTCCCCTTTCTTGGTTTGTTCTGTTTTGTTTTTGGTTTGGACCGTCTGGGAGCCGGTCCTTTTGGGGGGGGGGGGGGGGGGGGGGGGTACTGTCATGGCCTGGGTCGGCCATGGCAGTCCTATGTGTGTCTGTGTCTGTCAAGTTGGCGTCTCTCCCTGTCTTAAGTGGTTCCTGTTTTACTTTGTAAAGTCTGTCTTGTCTCTATTGTTTTCTGCTTTGCTTCCTTCTCCTCGTTACCACTGATTCCCTCCACCTGCCTCTCGTTTATTCCTCTGTGTATTTAAGTCCTGTCATTTTCCCCTGTTCTCTGTGGGTTCATTGTTGTGAGATACATGTTTGCAGTCATGCTTGTTTTCCCTCTCATCATCTCCCTGGATTAAGATAAATTTATGTTTTTGTATTTTGATATTTTTGGCATTTTGACATTTGGATTTAGTGTTTTGTTTAATAAACCTTTTGCTTGGAGATCTCCTGCTCTTGGGTCCTTCCTCAGCCACTGCAAACCATGACACATAGAGTCAAATATTAGCAGTACCCATCTGTTTATGAAAAGGGAATTCATCGCAACCGTCCATTGACAATGACAAACATGCCACCAATGACTGAATATATTTCCCTTATGAGTGCAGAGAAGATATTGCTCTGCAGTGCAGTAAAGTCTGGAGACAGAAACAGAGTAGGGCTGACCACTGCAGCAGCTGAAATGACCTCTGAATTGTTAAGTTTTACCAATTTTGCCTTGAAGACAACAAAAGAATGTGCTTCCCTCTTTACTCTACATGCACTTGCATTACAAAAGAGGAAAATTATTGACATGGTGTTGGTATCTTTTAAACGGTTTGAATAGAGGTCTTACCTGTATTTGAGACAGAGATAAACAGCTCTGTTGAATGAAAAGATACTCTATCAAGTCTTGTTTACCAATATTTTGTATTTCACAAGCGACTGGCTTCATGAGCTCATACTGGGCTTCATTTTTTCAAATACGGTAAGTAAAATGCTACATTTAAATGGGAATTTGTGGCACATTTAATACCTATAATTATATTTGTATTTATATATTTACATCACACAGCAGAGTGAAAATTCAAAATGAATTTTTCCTGATTTTTTCAAGGTGCCTATTTTTTTTAAACAAATTGCTGTTTTTTATACTTGTTTACATAATCTAACGAATAAACCTCTGAAAGCTTGACACAGTTTACTTATTAGAAACTGGTGCTGTAATCAGATGTATTGTCATCACACATTTTAAATTAGTTTTTTTTAAAAAAGCGTGTATAAGAATAGCATGTGTATCATTACAGCAGCCTATTAAAGGAGCAATAAGTGGAAATCCATTATTTAAGACTGAAGGAATTAAAAAATCGCTACATGGAGAACGAGAGGTGTAATTTCATCTGGAGTATAGGATGACGTCACACACCCGCTCTCTGTGTTGATCTCCAGCCTCAAGTTTACAAGCCGGTCCGGCCGCGCGTTCATGTGCGTTCATGTGAAACTTCGCCTCCTCCCTCCTCCCCCCTCCCTCTCTATAAAACGCGACAGCCAGTGAGTAGTGACGGCGGCAGCATTTTTGAACTGAAATGGCAGACAGCGGAACAAAACCTTCCAATGAAGACGAGCAGGAGCAGACAAAAAAAAAAAAACGGTCATTGGCAAAGAAATTGTCCGATAAAGAAAGAGATAAAACCAGAATTAACATTGGCCTGGCGTTTCCGAGGTGGAGGGAGCTACGAGAGCTAAAGGGGCTACAGTCGGACTCGGATTTATTTACCGGTAGATTGTATTTGCAGGAAAGCTATTCACTGCCGTCATATTGTTACTAACGTTGAACTGTCTGCTAACGCGATTAGCGGCGAATAGATAACGTTTGATGCTAATGGTGACTCACTAAATTAGTGACATAAAGATTAATTTACGGACAAACCAGTATAAACATTATAATGTTATAAATGACTTACTTTGTTACTCGCCATGGTGATGTTTTGCTCGGTGTAGGTAGATCTTCGAAGCGAGCGGGGGTGTAGTGGGGGAGTGTGTGGAGGGGGGGGGGGGGGGGGGGGGGGGGGGGGGGGGGGGGGGGGGGGGGGGGGTTGGTGGTGAGCAGAGGCAGAGGGAGGTGTGGCTAATGGCACACTTTGTTTTGGTCTACAGGCAGTGCTCAACAGCAAACCTAGCGGTGAAATGATTTCGCTTTTTGCTCCTTTAAGAGGAGCTTTTCTCATGTTTGACATCCAGCATGTTCCTCTGAGGGCTTCATCAGTTGCATATCCTTGTCTTATCATGCAACACTTACCCTGCTGGGAGATTATATTTACTCTGTGCTGCTGTAAGCACCTTTCCTGACAGATTATATGAATTAAAGCCTTATTAAGGCCTCTGGCCAGGACCTGCACGTACAGGTGATTTGTAATCAGGACAGTGTCCAGGTGAGTCAGCAGCAACTGGCCTGATTACAGCATCTGGACCTCAGGAGGAAAACCGTCGGCTCATCTGCAGTAAGCCACGGTCACATGAGGGGGAAAGACACTCTATTATGCTCTGTGCTTTGTGTTAAAAAACACTTTCAACTCAGCAGGATCTGGCTCAGAAATACCATTAGCAATGACACCCATGAAGTCCAGTCACTGGACTGGAGGAAGAGAAAACACACAGGAGACAGCTTGGTTCAAAGGAATTAATTCATATTTTATATTCTTTTGTAGCAAAATGTTGTCACACAGAATCAGCTGTTTTTTTTCATGTTTTTTGTCCTAGAGCCTCAAGTGAGAATAATGTCTATGTTGAATCAAGAACACACTTAATTTTACAGTGTTAGCTGAGTGGAAGAGGATGTTACCTGATGTCACAAGTAGAGAGGCTGAAGGGTCATGTCAATCAAACGTCTAAAGCACTTGCTCATTTATGCTCTTTTAATGGGATCTGGGCATTTATGTGTGTGTTTTATTTAAGTGGAGAAGAAGAAGTAGATTCGTTTTACTCTTTGCACAAGGGTCATAGTAACGTAAATGCTGTAGTATGACAATGACACTTTGAACTGAACTGAGGAGAAAAAAAGTGGTGACATTTCAGTCAATAATACAAAAAAACAATATCTTTTCTAAGGAAAATGTACAATTTAGCATTTAGCTAAATTCTTATGGGAGCAAATTTGTTGAGCTGAAATTATATCCAGGGGTTTTTAAGGCATTGCTGAGGAAGAATTGAGAAAAGATCTGTGCTATCACAAATAAAAAATGTCAGATAAAGAATTGGAATTTGGAAATTAAGAGTAAGGTCTAGACAAAATAAGTCTTATTATGATACAACCTGCTTCCCATATTTTTTATTCAGCAGAGTGGAAGCTGCTTCTGGTAGAATTACACACATTGGGCCTGATTTACTAAGATCCTAAATAAAGAGTACTAAATTGCGTGTGCACTGAAAAAGTTTGCGCGTGCTGTTGTTGTGTGTTTTGCGGGTGATCAACTAAGAATGCTCGCGCAATTGATAACGGGTGCAAACCGCAGTATTTAAATGAGGTGTTGCGTGTCTTACGGTTTGCGCCATGGAGAGTCTGGATGGAAAGCAGGATAGAAGCAAGCGCAAAATGAAATTTGACGAGTTGGAGTTTGAGATATTAGTGGAAGAGGCAAATAAACACATTCATGAACTACAGCAAAGAAATTTAAACATTACCAAAAGAAACGCAATATGGGAGAAAATCTGCGATAGAATAAATGCAGTTGGTAAGACAAAAAGAACGGCAGATGAGGTTAAAAGAAGGTGGCAAGATATAAGGCGAAGAACTAAAGAAAAAGTGGCCTTTAATAAAACTTCGGCAAACAAGACAGGTGGAGGGCCTGCGGAGGAGATGCCTCTAACCAGCATTGAGCAGCAGGTGCAGCTCACCTTCTGGAGGAGCAGATAACTGGGATGCTGGGGTCTGACACGCTAGAGCCAACTGCAGAACAAGGTAGGCGCACAATAAGAAACACTTTTTTCTCCATGGAAACATGTGATTTATTTATTATCACAAATAAAAAAATGAATGTGCCTCCTGTGGCAACCTTTTGCTGAATAATACTCGATTTAACATTCAAATAAAATATTTCTCCTTTTGCATGTGCTTGTGACCGGCTCCAAATCAGCCCTTAAGTTTCAACTATCTGGTTTTCATTCATTCCAAACAAATTTACACGAGTCAGAAAGACTCTGCGTATTCTTTGATTTTGGCGATGTCGCCTCCTTGCCACAATAACAGCAGCCATCGGTGCGTAATGCTGGGCAGATTAGCACCTTCCTTTCGAACGTATTAAATACAGACGCAATCACAATCCCCGCAATTACTTTCAGGGTTGGTAAATCTCATTGCGTGTGGTAAATGAACCTATTTGCATTTTCCCCTCCCAGTATTTAGCGCTTTCTGGTGGGTACGCCCCATATTGATTATTCATCAGGGCAAAAGTACTAAATGAACAGCGTGTGCTATTTTGCTCATTTGAGAGGCGCAGTCCTCTTTGCACGCTGTTAGTAGATCAGATTGCGCATTGGTTTGCGGGTGGTGTCAAGTTTGCACACGTTTTTACGCACGCAAACCTTTAGTAAATCAGGCCCATTGTGTAAAGAGGTGACAAGCAGTTCCTGTAACTCTGGATCTAGACTGGGATCCAACCACATCACGTAAAGTTCAGGTGTAGTCAATGTTCCTCCCAAAGGCTTGTGGAGGAAATTTTTATTTGGTTTATTCAGCTGTGATTCATTGATCAAGGAGACACAGCAGGGGTCAGCTGTGATTCTGAATAAACATTCCTAAATTCAATCAACATCAAGTAAATAACTTCTTGATCAAGGAACTGTGTAACGTCCATAAATTCAATCAGTCTGTTTTAAGACAAATGTCCCTTGGCCCTCACAACCACCTGCTGTGATCCACTCTGTATGCAAAAACCTGTAGAAGAATCAACACCTTTTGTCTTGGTATAAAAGAAAAGTCTCATCTCTGTTCAGGCAGAGTCCTCATTCAGTATTCTGCGGAGTACTGATGTGCACATAAGATTTTTGTATTTTTGTTTCTTTTCTCTTTAATAAATTCTATTCTGATTTTCTCATCGAGATCAGATCTTATTTTTTCACAACAGGCTATATGATGATGAAAACTGTCACAATCCTGAATGCATGTGCACTTTTCCAGGAACGATCTTCCATGTTGATCTGAAAAACCACAGAACCTTTTCACACACATTTTAACACAAAGAATTTGGGTGTTAAATCATTAGTGCAGGTTTGAAAAGTGTTGCTGTGTGAAGTACAGTCATGGAAAAAATTATTAGACCATCCTTGTTTTCTTCAGTTTCTTGTTCATTTTAATGCCTGGTACAACTAAAGGTACATTTGTTTGGACAAACATAACGATAACCACAAAGATTGCTCATAAGAGTTTTATTTAAGAGCTGATATCTTACCATTTTCCATGGTTTTCTTGATTATAACCTAAATCACTTAAGTTTTTACATCAATAGCTATGGCGTTGTACTGCCAAAAACACTGCTTTTATGCATTCAGTGTTTTCTTTTCTGTCTGTTTTAGTCACATGATGATGTTTAGTGGTACCAGGTATTAAAATGAACAAGAAAGTGAAGAAAAAATGGTGGTCTAATAATTTTTTCCATGACTGTATATAACCTTTTTTAAATAATTGAATTTCTATGATAAAACACACTCTTCTTCTTTCTGCTTTTCTCTTTAAGAGTCATTAGAGCAAATCATTTTTTTCCATCTTAGCTAGATGACAAAAGAGATGTTTTGATACATATATATATATATATATATATATATATATATATATATAGATATACATATATATATATATATATATATATATATATATATATATATATATATATACATATATATAAATTATTAGACCACCCTTGTTTTTTTCAGTTTCTTGTTCATTTTAATGCCTGGTACAACTAAAGGTACATTTGTTTGGAAAACATAACGATAACCACAAAGATTGCTCATAAGAGTTTTATTTAAGAGCTGATATCTTACCATTTTCCATGGTTTTCTTGAGTATAACCTAAATCACTTAAGTTTTTTACATCAATAGCTATGGCGTTGTACTGCCAAAAACACTGCTTTTATGCATTCAGTGTTTTCTTTCTGTCTGTTTTAGTCACATGATGATGTTTAGTGGTACCAGGTATTAAAATGTTAAATTAAAAATAAAGAAAGTAAAGAAAAAATGGTGGTCTAATAATTTTTTCCATGACTGTATATATATATATATATATATATATAATCAGTGCAAAGCAGTAAAAAGGGTTACAGACAGTATAGCTTTTGAAAAAAATACAACTTAATTATTCTTGTATGTTTGTCAATAGCCTTATTGATGTAGAGTGTCAAAACAAAAAAAAGGCCATAGATCTATATATTAAAAAATGTACAGGATGATATTTGTCAGAGGGAGTCAAAATAAACGTATAAATAAAAGGACATGTCAACTTGTAGCTCTGTGGCATGACTAACGCACCAGGATTTGGAACCATGGGCAGATGAAAACAAGACTACTTTCATGTGGAGGCACCATAAGAGATTAGTGAGGGAAAAAAAATGTATTTTAGTCATCTGAGTGATTCGACCCTCTAAGAAATTCCAGCTCTCCTCTCCCCACTTGCATCACCGTGTAAAATCCCATTTCAGTAAGCCAGCGAGCATCGACCATGTTGGTACACCACAGTAAAGCACCTTCTCACTGTTTGCTTCACATGAAAATAAAAGTACTACTGCAAAATTTCCCCCCTCCCCTTCCCTTTACATTCTCACCCAAATATTGTACAAAAAAATATGCCAATATACAGAACGATACACCTACTTTAGGAGGAAAACAATTCAAAAGATAATGATGACCAACCAACATTTGGAAATGCAGCCAAAATCTCAAGAAAGGCATTAAAATACAGGGATGTTGCAGATGACTGTAGGCAGTGATTTGAACAGTGACTAAAAGTATCTTACTGCAATGTACAGCCCTGTATGAATAAGAATGACAGATGAAATGTTCCTCTGGTGATGCAAGTCAAATAAGAGATAATCCAAAAAAAGGGTTCTGTATCATGCAATCTGTTGAAATAGATTTCCAGGCTTCTCAGCTCATTGGCTCAAAATAAGTTATATCTCTCTCTCTTTTTTTTCCTCTGTCTGACACCATCTCATAAGCAGCACAATGACCTTTATCCAGCTAATAAATGACAAATTCCTCCATTTAACCTGGGTAAACGAGTAATTATCGAGCTCCCTTGTTTATGTTGCCCAAAGAGAATCACATTCTGGTGATAAATCTTAGTGCTGTCTGCTCTTGGCAAATGATTTAGTGGGCTTGATGGATTTCAGACGCTATTGGTTTCTGGCTACAGTAATATGAAGTGATAGCATCTGAAATCTCACCCCGCGGCAAACCCTGTTTATAACAGGCCCCTCTGCCTACAGGGACCAGTGTTACCAGCACGGACCAGTGGGGACATAATCAAAGAAGTCAAGAAGCAGGATTAAACCCTGAGCAGGACAGATACAGAACTAGACCGACCGGAATCCAATTAGTTCTTTGAAGCAAATTTGAGAACAAGCAAAAAACGCGTTGCTGTTTGTGATCCATCTAAGGTATTTGTTGTGTTATCATTTGCTGTC
Organism: Hirundichthys speculiger; assembly: GCA_018398805.1. Taxonomy (NCBI): domain Eukaryota; kingdom Metazoa; phylum Chordata; class Actinopteri; order Beloniformes; family Exocoetidae; genus Hirundichthys; species Hirundichthys speculiger. The sequence continues at coordinate 225,692 of JAGFBZ010000323.1, forward strand.
ACATATGAACAACCTCATATCATACATAACCTGAGGTAGAAATACAATACTGGCTTACTGTGGTTCAGTGGAACTTATATTAAGGGCATGGATATTCAAGACCAATTCAAATTTGCCTGTTTTTTTAAATTGTTAACAACTACAATCTCATTGCAGAGCTGCACCTCTGCCTTCTGATGAATCAACTCAAATAATAAATAGTAAAAATGATAGAAAAACCCAGATGAAAATAAAATGTTTTCATTTTCTACTGCACGAGCTCCCGTGGTCCCTCTCTCTACTGTTGCAGTAGTCCGATATGATGCAAACGGTCCACAACATTATAGTCCAGTTTCCAAGAATTGAGGCAACTCCTCCTGGAATTGAATTTGATCAAGATGTTGTAAATCCACTCAACATTTCTGACTGTAGATCAGGAGTTTTTCCATTTCTGCAGCTGATTAAAATTGAGCACTTTTCAACTACAGTCAACACTGTCAGTTTTGATCATGACCAAGAATCTATTAGCTGTGTGTCTTTTCTCAAATGATCATTCCAACAGTATTCACATGGGTAAAGTTTACATAGTACTCAAAGGCAGCTTTCCTTAAGAATCTCTTTCCCTCTGCATTGGTGTTTCTTTAGTTTCCAAGAAATGGTGATTGTTTAGGACAGGACCACACAGATGGGCTTCACTCAAACTGTGCTCTCCATGACCCACTCTGAACTCTCAAAGGAGGGCTTCTCATCCTCACTGTCGTCGCACTGCAGCAGCATGCCATTAACGGACAGACTGCGTTTAGTCCAGATGTTGCTGATCCTCCGAGGTTGGCTGCTCCGACCCTGCGCCACCCCAACGTCACCCATGTCAAATGAGTGACTCCTCTTGGGCTTCCCCTCCTGGGGATATCCCAGAAGACGTCCGAGCATGGTTGTGGACTCTGCTCTCCCGAGCAGGGGCTCTTTATCAGACGAAGCTGCCACGGCCACTGTTTTCATGGTACTGGGAGTGGTGGAGGGGCCAGAGGCCCCTTGCTGGTCCTTGGCTACCCCTCGTAGCTCAATTGATGTGAAAGCCCCTAAAAGGTGGTCCAGATTCCCCCGTGCTTTGGCACTGTGCACATGCCTCCTGAACTTGCTGCTGGGCAAGGTGCTGCATTCACTGCCATGAGCACTGTAGCGGTCACCAGCCATCCTTCCTGGTTGGCTGTCTATTGAATTAGAGGAGGAGGAGGATGAAGAAAGGCTGCTCTGAAGAGATCCACACTTGAACTCCACCATTTCTTCACGCATAACCACTACTGTGGACTTCACTTGTGGCGGTGCGCCATTGAATCTGTTGACACCACCGTTGGTCTGTGAGTATGTGTTACTCACCGTAGGTAATTTACAGGTCTGGATTCCACTGGTTACCTTATAGCGGACCATGAGGATGATGATGAATACCAGCAGCGTGGCCACAATGATGCCTCCGATGACCAGGATCATAGTGCTGCCCAGGAAGCCACTGTGAAGAGACTGGCACTCTGGGTAGTCCTCCCTGGTGACGAACTGGACACAGCCTACGATGTTGGTGGCAGTGAGAGTAGTTGCAGTGTCATCCCAGATGGCCAAGACACAGAGGTCATACTGCATCCCTGCGACAAGATTTGTCACTACAAAGGCTCTGTTAATCCTTGGAATCATCCTGAAAACAGAGATAGATACAATATTACAGACGTCTCGTGATGGGAAATCAAGACAAGGCTGTTGAGCAGAGCTGAGTTAGTCTGATACTCTAACAATTTAAAGAAACAGCCAACAATAAGCATGTTAAGAAGCTATTTATATGCAGATAATAATTCAGAAAGATGACGTCATTGCTCCCAGTGTATCCCATTTGCTATGCATGGAGAAAGCAACAATGAGATAAATACTGAATGGACACTTTTTAATCATTGTTTTGGTAAAATGTTTTTTTTTTCTTCATTTCATTTGACATGCATTAAGATGTTTATAAATATTTCAAATACAAAATAAATGATTATCTGATACTTTATGCTTTTGATTGAAACTGAAAGTCAGGACTGCAGTAATTCAGTTATCTATTGTCTGTTAATCAATGAAGTGTTGTAGGAATCTGCAGTGGCGAGAAAAACTATGTATAAATGCTTAGAAATAAATAGTTTTCTCCATTAATTTGCCATGAAATTTGATCTGATTTTGATCATAATCCCAATAGATAAACACAATGCGCCTGCTCTGATAATACACTATTATAATTCCTAGTGTTAATTAAACACACCTATTAGAGTCACTGCCCTGCTACATCACCTGACGTGTAAAAAGCTTCAGGTGGCAGACACCAACCTCACTATCATTCTGCAGAAGTTTTTGGACAAACTCGATCATTCATTTTCCCCTTAATGATAGCAACTGGTCTAAGACCTAAAGTAGATCAGCAAAGTCAAATCATGATGCTGTTTTGATATTTAGAAGCTGTGCCCTTTTTATGATAATAATAGTGCATGGAGTATAGTGTTCATATACATATAGAGTAAAAACTTCCTTTCCACATTGTGTTTGTTCGTTATTGAGACTCAGATGCAGATCAGATTTTTATGAAAACCAATGAATACGGTTCCACGTGTTCTTGCCTCTGTATATTTTTTGTAGTGCAAACAGCAATTTTCAAAGGCCTTTACTGATCCAAACAAAATTATTTGTATGCAAATCTGAGAGACATCTAATTACAACTTCCTCTGTCCTCTATCAATAAATGTTAAAAGAAGAATGTTTCGGCACTGTGTTCATGACTCGACAGTCAACTACAATTAACAGATTTCAATTTTATCTTCAGATACATGTTTTTTTTTATGCCATTTGTTATGATTTATAGTTCACTGGAATGCTTGACTGCTCACACATGTGACACCTTCAATGATCTGAAACTTCAGTCAGATGGGGTGTAATTGATTTAAAGTTTTACAGAAAGTTTTAAAGAAACCAAAAGCAATATTGCTCCATTTGTTCACGCTTAGCGCAAGCTCTCTGTAAGTGCAATTAACTCTACTAATCAGATTTGATCACACATCTTTTGCAAATATACTTTATCCAAAGGTCCATATCTGCAGTTACACTGGTATGAAATAAATCAATAAAAAATAATCAAACCTCCAGATGTATTAAAAGGGTAAAAGAGGAGTATGATCTGGTGGCGTGGAGTGTACAATACATCTAAGCTAATTTAAGCATTATTATACATACATACATACAAATATTTGAAGGAAAGAAGAAGAAGAACAAAACAAAACAAAACAAAACAACCTGTATCCTTTTATGTAAGATTATATCTACATCCCAGTTATTTTGTCCTTGTACTGTTGAGTAAATTAGCCAAAATGGGCCCTTGATGACTTCGTCACATTGGTTTGGTTACCTATAAATAGCTTCCTTTCTCATTCTTCCATTGTTGGTGGGAAGTTCTAATACAGTACATGCATCCAAAGCTTTGATCCCTCTAGAGCGCCTCAGACACAAAGACCAGACACCAGTGAGGCTGTGGTTCATTATTAATCCTTAATTGCCTTTTTCCTCAATCAGGAAGAAGCTGTGCTTCTTTACATATGTGAGGGAACTCATGCAATCTCTCTGCTGGCCCACTTGGCTCTGATTGATTTTTAATCGTGCCACTGCTTGAGTGCAGGGAGAGGGAAACCATATCAGCCAGATATAGGCAGAGCACAGAAGAGCATACGCAAGCTATGAAATCATATCTGTATTATTTCAAAAACAGTATCTGGGTTGATTTTGTAGGTCATCCATTCATTCTATCTACTAATTTTAGTAACATGGATGTACATGGATACAGGTGCCCTTTAAACTATATTCTTAAACCTTTACTAACAACCTTTTTATGTGCCTTGAAAATGACAACTTTATGCTATGTGAGATTGCTTTGGAAAAGAGAAGGATGCATCTAATTCACTAGGATACACCACAAAACTGCAGTGGCACAAACATAATCTAGAAGGTCCATGTGAAAGCCAGTGTTTGGTTTGGTCGTTCTAGGACTGTAGTTACAAGTATTTCCTATGATTCTAAACAAGTGAATTCTAGGGAATACTATATTGTATGTATGCCTGCAGATCACATTCAATGCTACAAATGAGAACAGTAGAAACAAAGAAACATATCAGACAGTGCACATGCTCATCATGACTGACTTGTTTTCATAACACATGCATGCACATCCCAAAGTTATTTCTAGTAATGAAAAATGTTCATGAATAATGTGAGTCCTATTTCTAGAAACAAAAAACATGGATGAGTCATCCAGTGTTTCTTTTGGTGGATGGAAAAAAAAAAGATTCAAAAAATTTCAATTGTTTTCTCAACTCTGACATGTTAATGTAAGCAAACCAGATGAACCGTGTATTATTGAATTTGCACGTGTGTGAGCAGTAAAAGCAGTATGATGCATCAGCAGTTGACAAAGACATGTATTTCCTCATAGTTGTATTCTGTTGTAGACACATATTCCAAGCTAATGACTATCCTTTTACAGTTTTGACATTTATCTTTTATTAAACAGCGTTGCACAGTGCTTGTAAAGAAATTCACCATCAGACACAAAACTACTTGAACGGATTCATCCCACAAGTTATTATTTAACATATTTTTGTAATGCTGTAGAACATACAGCACTTAGTCTAAACTATGTTGTAGTCATTTTCTTGGGAAGATAGATAAATGTGTTTAAAAGTGTAACTTTGAGGATCACAAATCTCCAAGAGTTCAATACTATATCATACGTTAGATACAAACCTGAGATTCACATGTAAAAAAACAGGGATTTAATTGTTTTTGTCTTTACAGGCAACCTCATTGATGTAATGTGATGTCAATAATGTGTCGGATAGCTCACGTGGTTGAGCAGCCACCCCATATATGCAGTCTACAGGTGTTTTCTAGACTTCCAACCAATCATTTTGGTTGAATGCTGCTGCATTCGCTGACTTATTTGAAACAGGAAATTGATTTCACAGAACCAAAAGATCTTAAGCAGTAGTTGCCAAGCTCACACTTGTATGGACTTGAGCAGCTTAAGAGGGATACATTGAAATGAGCTCTATAATCCTTTTTCTTTTTGGATTTATAATTAATGGTTTAGGGCAAGGATTTCCCTGTGGAATTCAGTTTTATAAAATGATATGTAAAAGTAGTTTCTCCACCGATTGTCAATTTAAGGAGAAAAGACAAGTCTCAAGAAGGATTAAAAAGGATTATTGCTGATCTTAAAGTAACACTTTCAGATAGAAACTGACTGTATCACAGCATTTATTAATTTTCTGACAAAACCCAGCTTTAGGTATTCTTTTATAAAATACAGAACCAAAATATTAAATAACCACAGTAACCAGACAGGTCTCAGATCACACTTAGATCAATAAATCCATAAATTGATCTTACCTGTAAATGAGGACTTCATCCTCAGAGCAATTGTACTGAAGCTGGAACATTTTAACCTTTGGAGTTGATTTGCTGACAGTCCACTTGATAAGAGCAGATCCTGCAGTCACATCTGAGACAGACACCACCTTTTCTGGTAGAGTTTTAGGCTCCCCTCTACTCTTGGTAGAACTTGTGATATCTGAGAGTCCTGATTTTGTCTGCGTTGTACGATTTGTTCCATTAGTCATATGGGGGAGTTGAATGATTGATAGCTCGATGGAGGCTGTAGATTCCCCTGCAGCGTTAGCAGCTATGCAAGTAAAAGTGCCATAGTCGTTGGATGTGGTGATTCCTATGTCCAGGGTGCCATTTTCATACACAGTAGCTCTGGAGGAGTTGCTGATCAAACGGTCGTCCGGGGCAACCCAATGTACAGTTGGCATTGGATCGCCAATAGCTTTGCAACGCAGGCTAGCCGTCTGGCCTTCCAGCACTAACAACTTGTGTGTGTGTTGTGTTATCAAAGGGGGCTCGCAAACAAACTCCTCCTCGTGAACAGACCAAAAGTAACGTCCCTTTAGACTCCCTGGAGAAGCACAAGTTTCCATATCATCCTCACGATCCAGCCTTCGCAGCCAAAGTACCTCACAGTTGCAGTGCAATGGATTTCCACCGAAACTTAGAGAGAGCGAAGGTGCGTAAGGAGTACTCATCAGCACACTGCTCTGGGAGCGTGCAAAGATGGGGTCTGGAGGGAGTTTCTGGAGGCGGTTGGAGGTCAGGTCCAAGCGAGCCAGTTTTCCAGGTCTGTAAAAGTCCCTTCAGCAATGAAGGCAATAAGGTTATGGTCCAGACTCATCTGATGTAGGTTCACCATTTTGCGGATGGCTTCCCAAGGCACACTGCGCAAGTTGTTATATGACAAATCCAGATCCTCCAGTGTCAGTAACAAGTCATCAAAGGCAGAGTTTGAGATTCGATTCAGCTGATTATTGTTTAGGATCAGGTGCTGCAGATTTATCAGTCCTCGGAGGTCATCTGGTCCCAGTTCAGTCAGCCGGTTACTGTCCAGGTGCAGGGATCTCAAGGTCTCCAGGTCAATAAAAGAGAAAGGCTGGACGGTGCTGATAGTGTTACGGGACAACGTGAGATCCACCAGACCTGTCATGTTGGCAAAGTCCTGTGTGCTGATTTTGAGGATGAAATTTCCTCCAAGCCGGAGCTCCACGGTTCGCCGATCGATGTCCGGGGGCACAAAGAGCAGGCCCTTGGAGGGGCAGAGGGTACCCAGCGACTCTGAGAGGTTCTGGCAGACACAGTATTTGGGACATGCATGGACAATTGTGATTGCGGTTCCCAGAAGCAGGAGACAGATGACCACTTTGTCCATGTTACCTCATAAACAGGAAACCTGAGAAGCAGAAGAAAACAAAGCATCTGTTTGAGTTTGACAGAATATGGTGCTAATTGCTAATATACACAAATTGTGACATGACCACTTTTTGGACGTGAGGACACATCCAAAAAGTACATTGCTGTCTACAAACTTGAACGTTCTTACATTTTCTGCAGAGATAGGAATAAATACAACTGCTATAAAAAACACCCATGAATTCATGTCATACAGAATTTTACCATCGCCTTTATGGTTTTGGGCTTAATGAGCTACCTCATCCTCCTTGAGGACATTTTACATTGATATTCAGCATAATAGCCTTCACATGCATGTACTTGGCAATTAAAAGAAGGCTTTTTTCAACAAAGTTCATAATAAATGGCCTTATAAGCAGACTTTCATGACTCCCTATGTGCAGTTAACAATGGTTGTGTTCTTCCTGGGAATGCTACGCCATCTTTCCATTCAGAGCAGTGGGATTATACTAACTCCACTGATGTGTGCCTTTCTTTTCTTTGATCTGACTTGTTCCTTTCCTCCAATTTTAGATGAAATAGTAATAAAACAACAACAACAACAAAAAAGAATTGTACAAAGAGATTCCATCAGCCTCAAGCGTTAGACTTGGCAGACATGGCTGATGAAATCCAGCATGCCTTTGTGAACATCTTAACAGCCCTCACACCTGCCTGACTCCTTCGCATGGATGATCAACCTTCCCTTGGCCTCATCCAGTGAATTTGTAATTACCCAAGACATTCATGTTATTAATTCCTGATACCCTTAAAATCAAAAAATCTATTCCTAACTTTATCTACTTGCTTTAGAAAAGTATATTTTACAAAGAAAAGCTATGCCTTAGCTCTGGTTCTCCCTGGAACCATGGGGTGGGGGGTGGGGGGGCAGCTCTTCTTTTTACTTATAGAAGGACTGAACCTTTTAATACATGCAAAGAGGAAGGCAACAGATTATTTTAATACAACAGCTCTTTTAATACAACAGTCAAGTGAACTTAATACAGAAATGAGTACACAGCAAAATTTACCTAATGAGCGACAATATAAGCTGTATGAGACCCTAAAGACTACTGATCAAACTAAACAGGACATTTACAGCTGTCTCCCTGAGGAGCAGGAGGTGTCACTTACAGGGGAATTACAGGTAGTCAGCGTTATATAACGCAGATGATGGTGGTGGATGAATTTTAAACCATGTAAGATTTGTGCCAGGGTGTGCACAGAAAGTTCAGTTGTCAGAAGACCTATTTTGACGAACAGAAAAACAATTTGTACTTCACAGCACGAGATTATGCTTGTTCACAACCTGGCAAACCTTTTATTTTTATTGTCAGTTGTTTCAGCTCTCCTGAAAATTATATGGTGCAAAATATTCTTTCCCCATCTAAATTCTGTAGAGTCCATGCAGACGCTTCTATCTTTAATGTTAACTTCTAGAAAAACCCACAAAAAGCCTTGAAACACAGAAACTGGAGAAGCAGAGCAGAGTTCATTCACAGAGATATGTGGACCCCTGGCAGTGTTTTGGGTCCCTATCCACTTTCTTATGGTCTTTATTAACTCTGCAATACGATGTAGACTTTAATGTAAATGGTTATAACTACTACTGAAAACGCAGGAAGTACAGGTTCGACACAGCTCCCAAGTCTGTTCATGGTGTTGAGATACAGAAGTGTGAAATTGCCGGAGTGCTGGTGACCCCCTTCCTTCCTTACAGATCACATTAAAGCTGCAGGAAGGTTACCTGGTAACTTTTAATCTAATTACTTCAAGATTATGAAAGTATTCCTTTGTTCAGTCAAGATTAGAAATAACTCAATTTATCTATGGAGTAGCTGGATTTGTGAAGATGTATGAGTGCTCACATGGCACACAGAGAACCAGTAACTAAAAGTACTGCCTATTCACACATTTTCCATTAAAGAAAAAAAAAAAAAAAGCATAGGTATAGACACAAGCAACACCATTGATGGCCTCAGTCTCCTTCACTCATTATATGCTCAATTAATACTTTTTTTTTTCTTTTGTCACAAGACACTACCTAAGCTTCCGATGTCTTGGACAAAATCAAATACAAAAGGTCCACTTTTATCCCTGTTTGGCCAGATATTGGCACACAGATCACGCATTGTGCTAGAATGAGTACCTAGAAACAATAGAGTTTTATTTAATGAGCACTTAAAAACAACAGAGATAATGAGGTAGGCATGCTTAAAGGTGTTTAGAGATAAAGTAGGGAGTGAATTACAATCAGACCGCAGGCTGCCAGAGATTAATCTCCTAGGAGCTTCATTTACATGGAAACCCTGCTTCTTCTAATGGAAACAGAGAAGCAGATTTTCTGAAAGATTTAAGAGCCTGGGGAAAGTTCCGGCAGTGGAAATAAAGTTTAAACTTCCATTGCATATCTTATGGAGTTAGTATGTTGCAATATGATAGAGTCTGGGTATAACAACACTACATCACAGGTGATGCTCTCAGTTAAACTACACAAGCTGCATTTCAAAACATGGAGTAAGTTCTTATCTTAAGACTAATTACAAACGTTCAAGCTTATATGAACCTCTGATTCATTAATCTAAAAATTTGCATTTCGATGATGAAATGAAGGTATTATTAGGAGGTCATAAAGTAAGAATTAATTAGCTGCTGGCAAAAGGTGAATTACTAGCACACAGAAACCAATGGTAACGTGCATTAAATAATCAATAAATTTTAAAAGTTCAGTATTTAATATTTGACAGATTTTTAAACATTCCTGGAAAGAAAGGCTTTTTTTTTTTTTTTTTAAAGAAACATTCAATGCATGCTTTAGTACCACAGAAAGCAAAGATTGTCCTAAAAATAATTTGCTTGGAAATCTCTTTTTGGTTGTTTTGTTAATGTAAAAGCACTTCCTCTGTCATGGTTTTGGTCAGCCATGGCAGTCTGTAGGTGTCACTCTCCCTGTCTTTGTGTTATCTGTTTTCTGTTCTACTTTGAAAGGTCTGTCTTGTCTTCATTGTTTTCTGCTTTGCTTCCTCCCCCTTGTTATCCTGATTGTTTGCACCTGCCTCTTGTTTGTTCCTCCGTGTATTTAAGTCCTGTCATTCCTATTGTGTTTGCTGGTCTGTCTTCTCGTGTCCCGTAAGTCTCTTCTTGTGTCCCGTGAGTGTTTTTCTCCTTTTTTTTACTCCTTGATTTTTGTTTGGATTTCCTGTGTGGATTTTTTTGGTTAGGTCTGGACTTTTGGTTTTTGCTAAATAAATACCTTTTTGTGTCTGAACTCCTGCAATTTGGGTCCTCCTTTCCATGCACACCATGACATCCTCATCAGAAAAGTGAATGAGGAAATATTCTGCTAATTTAAGTGGGGGCCATGAGTAACAATAGCTGGTCATTTCCTTAAAACCTTTATGATATAGATCAGAAATGTTAGAGGCAAAAGATCTACATATTTTTGCCCATTTCCTGAAAGGGGATGTATATTTATGCAATTGATTTCCTGTCAGCATAATGATGCAAAGCAGCAATCAGACTGTTATATCTTGAAATTTTTTTTTCAATGATGCTCTAAGCAACCAAATGGCTTACACTTTCGAGCTAACAAGGGGTTTACTAGCTCACATACTTCCAAAGAAAAATGGTTTTGAGGAGGTCAAGAGGTCAAAATGGAGGGCAAAATTAATTTTATAGTCTTGAACTTTAGCAGGAGCATTGTGGCGTCTGACTTTGGGATAAACCTGCTGGGACATCTGGTCATGGGACGATTGGCATCTGTCTTAAATGCAACAATGTGCTTATATAGAGCCTTTCTAGCCCAGGGACTACTCAAGGCACTTTAAATGTTTTCTACCCTGTCTGTGTTGGAACTGTTCATTATATACTTGCAGTTGCATTTTTGAGCCTGTAGATGGTGCTGTACGTTTGTTTATGTTTTGCATCAATGGCTTTGAATCCACTAAGTAGGAAGTGACGTAGGCTGCGCGGGATGTGGTTCATTTGCCGGCTTTGATTCCATAGCAAGAGACGCTCTTCCCCTTCAAGTTTTTTTAAAGCCCTTTGTAGTGGCAATATGAGTAAGTGAATTATTATATGCTGTTCTTAGCTTTCATATTCTTCTGCAGTATATCTGTGTGTAATTTGTCAAATAAACAAGTGAGACGAGATCACAGACTTTTGCTATAGATCTGTGTATGATAGATCCGCTAGTAACTTACATGTACCTGTATAATTTACCTTGTGGTAATTTTTCCTTTCTGTATTTTTTCAGCTTCACAATTTCTGGCATTAAAGTCAATCAAGCCATAACATTTGCCTGTTCCTTGATGAAAGTGTCAGAGAGAGTTTAGATGGCTGTGAATTCCAGTCTATGACATCAGTCACACTGGGTGAAACAGTACACTGTCACTGGAGAATAATCAAATCAAATCAAATGTATTTATAAAGCCCTTTTCATACACATGTAACACAAAGTGCTTTCCATAATAAAAACAATAATTAAACAACAAGAAGAAGAAGGAACAAAAACAACTTAAAAGCCATCAAACACCCAGGGTTACTGTAGTGAAAATCACCCAGTCATCCTCCTTTAATAACTTAAAATAAATAAATAAGTAAATAAGCAAGAAATAAATAGAAGTAAAATTAGAGTTAAATAAATTAAAAAATACAAGGTGTAAATAGATTTTAACTATAAGCCAAACTTAAAAAGGTTGATCTTTGAAAGCATCAACAGTCTCTGCAGCCCTGAGGTCCTCAGGTGGGCTGGTCCAGAGTCAGTCATGATGGAACCGGGCCTCACCACAGGTTCTAGTTCTGACTCTAGGAACGATCAGTAGACCAGTACCTGAGGTCCTCAGGTGGGCTGGTCCAGAGTCAGTCATGATGGAACCGGGCCTCACCACAGGTTCTAGTTCTGACTCTAGGAACGATCAGTAGACCAGTACCTGAGGTCCTCAGGTGGGCTGGTCCAGAGTCAGTCATGATGGAACCGGGCCTCACCACAGGTTCTAGTTCTGACTCTAGGAACGATCAGTAGACCAGTACCTGAGGTCCTCAGGTGGGCTGGTCCAGAGTCAGTCATGATGGAACCGGGCCTCACCACAGGTTCTAGTTCTGACTCTAGGAACGATCAGTAGACCAGTACCTGAGGTCCTCAGGTGGGCTGGTCCAGAGTCAGTCATGATGGAACCAGGCCTCACCACAAGTTCTAGTTCTGACTCTAGGAACGATCAGTAGACCAGTACCTGAGGTCCTCAGGTGGGCTGGTCCAGAGTCAGTCATGATGGAACCGGGCCTCACCACAGGTTTTAGTTCTGACTCTAGGAACGATCAGTAGACCAGTACCTGAGGTCCTCAGGTGGGCTGGTCCAGAGTCAGTCATGATGGAACCAGGCCTCACCACAAGTTCTAGTTCTGACTCTAGGAACGATCAGTAGACCAGTACCTGAGGTCCTCAGGTGGGCTGGTCCAGAGTCAGTCATGATGGAACCGGGCCTCACCACAGGTTCTAGTTCTGACTCTAGGAACGATCAGTAGACCAGTACCTGAGGTCCTCAGGTGGGCTGGTCCAGAGTCAGTCATGATGGAACCGGGCCTCACCACAGGTTTTAGTTCTGACTCTAGGAACGATCAGTAGACCAGTACCTGAGGTCCTCAGGTGGGCTGGTCCAGAGTCAGTCATGATGGAACCGGGCCTCACCACAGGTTCTAGCTCTGACTCTAGGAACGATCAGTAGACCAGTACCTGAGGTCCTCAGGTGGGCTGGTCCAGAGTCAGTCATGATGGAACCGGGCCTCACCACAGGTTCTAGTTCTGACTCTAGGAACGATCAGTAGACCAGTACCTGAGGTCCTCAGGTGGGCTGGTCCAGAGTCAGTCATGATGGAACCGGGCCTCACCACAGGTTTTAGTTCTGACTCTAGGAACGATCAGTAGACCAGTACCTGAGGTCCTCAGGTGGGCTGGTCCAGAGTCAGTCATGATGGAACCAGGCCTCACCACAGGTTCTAGCTCTGACTCTAGGAACGATCAGTAGACCAGTACCTGAGGTCCTCAGGTGGGCTGGTCCAGAGTCAGTCATGATGGAACCAGGCCTCACCACAGGTTCTAGTTCTGACTCTAGGAACGATCAGTAGACCAGTACCTGAGGTCCTCAGGTGGGCTGGTCCAGAGTCAGTCATGATGGAACCGGGCCTCTTCACAGGTTCTAGCTCTGACTCTAGGAACGATCAGTAGACCAGTACCTGAGGTCCTCAGGTGGGCTGGTCCAGAGTCAGTCATGATGGAACCAGGCCTCACCACAGGTTCTAGTTCTGACTCTAGGAACGATCAGTAGACCAGTACCTGAGGTCCTCAGGTGGGCTGGTCCAGAGTCAGTCATGATGGAACCAGGCCTCACCACAGGTTCTAGTTCTGACTCTAGGAACGATCAGTAGACCAGTACCTGAGGTCCTCAGGTGGGCTGGTCCAGAGTCAGTCATGATGGAACCAGGCCTCTTCGCAGGTTCTAGCTCTGACTCTAGGAACGATCAGTAGACCAGTACCTGAGGTCCTCAGGTGGGCTGGTCCAGAGTCAGTCATGATGGAACCAGGCCTCACCACAGGTTTTAGTTCTGACTCTAGGAACATTCAGTAGACCAGTACCTAAGGGTCCTCAGGTGGGCTGGTCCAGAGTCAGTCATGATGGAACCAGGCCTCACCACAGGTTTTAGTTCTGACTCCAGGAACGATCAGTAGACCAGTACCTGAGGTCCTCAGGTGGGCTGGTCCAGAGTCAGTCATGATGGAACCAGGCCTCACCACAGGTTTTAGTTCTGACTCTAGGAACGATCAGTAGACCAGTACCTGAGGTCCTCAGGTGGGCTGGTCCAGAGTCAGTCATGATGGAACCAGGCCTCACCACAGGTTTTAGTTCTGACTCCAGGAACGATCAGTAGACCAGTACCTGAGGTCCTCAGGTGGGCTGGTCCAGAGTCAGTCATGATGGAACCAGGCCTCTTCACAGGTTCTAGCTCTGACTCTAGGAACGATCAGTAGACCAGTACCTGAGGTCCTCAGGTGGGCTGGTCCAGAGTCAGTCATGATGGAACCGGGCCTCACCACAGGTTTTAGTTCTGACTCTAGGAACGATCAGTAGACCAGTACCTGAGGTCCTCAGGTGGGCTGGTCCAGAGTCAGTCATGATGGAACCGGGCCTCACCACAGGTTTTAGTTCTGACTCTAGGAACGATCAGTAGACCAGTACCTGAGGTCCTCAGGTGGGCTGGTCCAGAGTCAGTCATGATGGAACCGGGCCTCACCACAGGTTTTAGTTCTGACTCTAGGAACGATCAGTAGACCAGTACCTGAGGTCCTCAGGTGGGCTGGTCCAGAGTCAGTCATGATGGAACCAGGCCTCTTCACAGGTTCTAGTTCTGACTCTAGGAACGATCAGTAGACCAGTACCTGAGGTCCTCAGGTGGGCTGGTCCAGAGTCAGTCATGATGGAACCAGGCCTCACCACAAGTTCTAGTTCTGACTCTAGGAACGATCAGTAGACCAGTACCTGAGGTCCTCAGGTGGGCTGGTCCAGAGTCAGTCATGATGGAACCGGGCCTCACCACAGGTTTTAGTTCTGACTCTAGGAACGATCAGTAGACCAGTACCTGAGGTCCTCAGGTGGGCTGGTCCAGAGTCAGTCATGATGGAACCAGGCCTCACCACAAGTTCTAGTTCTGACTCTAGGAACGATCAGTAGACCAGTACCTGAGGTCCTCAGGTGGGCTGGTCCAGAGTCAGTCATGATGGAACCGGGCCTCACCACAGGTTCTAGTTCTGACTCTAGGAACGATCAGTAGACCAGTACCTGAGGTCCTCAGGTGGGCTGGTCCAGAGTCAGTCATGATGGAACCGGGCCTCACCACAGGTTTTAGTTCTGACTCTAGGAACGATCAGTAGACCAGTACCTGAGGTCCTCAGGTGGGCTGGTCCAGAGTCAGTCATGATGGAACCAGGCCTCACCACAGGTTCTAGCTCTGACTCTAGGAACGATCAGTAGACCAGTACCTGAGGTCCTCAGGTGGGCTGGTCCAGAGTCAGTCATGATGGAACCAGGCCTCACCACAGGTTCTAGTTCTGACTCTAGGAACGATCAGTAGACCAGTACCTGAGGTCCTCAGGTGGGCTGGTCCAGAGTCAGTCATGATGGAACCGGGCCTCTTCACAGGTTCTAGCTCTGACTCTAGGAACGATCAGTAGACCAGTACCTGAGGTCCTCAGGTGGGCTGGTCCAGAGTCAGTCATGATGGAACCAGGCCTCACCACAGGTTCTAGTTCTGACTCTAGGAACGATCAGTAGACCAGTACCTGAGGTCCTCAGGTGGGCTGGTCCAGAGTCAGTCATGATGGAACCAGGCCTCTTCGCAGGTTCTAGCTCTGACTCTAGGAACGATCAGTAGACCAGTACCTGAGGTCCTCAGGTGGGCTGGTCCAGAGTCAGTCATGATGGAACCAGGCCTCACCACAGGTTTTAGTTCTGACTCTAGGAACATTCAGTAGACCAGTACCTGAGGTCCTCAGGTGGGCTGGTCCAGAGTCAGTCATGATGGAACCAGGCCTCACCACAGGTTTTAGTTCTGACTCCAGGAACGATCAGTAGACCAGTACCTGAGGTCCTCAGGTGGGCTGGTCCAGAGTCAGTCATGATGGAACCAGGCCTCTTCACAGGTTCTAGCTCTGACTCTAGGAACGATCAGTAGACCAGTACCTGAGGTCCTCAGGTGGGCTGGTCCAGAGTCAGTCATGATGGAACCGGGCCTCACCACAGGTTTTAGTTCTGACTCTAGGAACGATCAGTAGACCAGTACCTGAGGTCCTCAGGTGGGCTGGTCCAGAGTCAGTCATGATGGAACCGGGCCTCACCACAGGTTTTAGTTCTGACTCTAGGAACGATCAGTAGACCAGTACCTGAGGTCCTCAGGTGGGCTGGTCCAGAGTCAGTCATGATGGAACCAGGCCTCTTCACAGGTTCTAGCTCTGACTCTAGGAACGATCAGTAGACCAGTACCTGAGGTCCTCAGGTGGGCTGGTCCAGAGTCGGGGGCCGTAATGATGAAATGTACTTCACATCAGTTGAAAATGGCTTTATAACCTTTCCTAACTTTGTTGGCAGCAACAACAGTCTTCTATGCGAAGCCTTTCCTTCTTGAAAGTGTGTTAACAGGCACCTGCATCCTCCAGACCAGCAGACAAGCACTCACAACAGCTCATGAACAGTTTGTCATTTAAATGTTATGATTAGCAGCGAGCAGCTACTTATTTGCTTAAGTGGAAGCAGCTGGAGGTGTATTTGGTTTTTACCACACATAGCCAGCATTTTGTTTTAGTTTTTGTTAAGTAAATACTGACAAGTACAGAGCAACCAAATGCAGTCCAGGGCAATCAAACAATAATGCAATCCTCCATCTATCTGTTTTTTATTTTTATTTTTTTTGTTTAACACCTCCTCTTTACTGTTCAGGGTCTTGTCAGGCTATAGAGGCAGGTAGACCCTGAACAGACCGCTGGTCAGAGACAATGAAGCCAATCACAAAGCACACCCATTCCTACCCTTGTTTTGGGGCTGTAATATCGTCCCTGGACCAAAGCAGGCACATTATTATAGAGAATAATAATTCCACACAGAAAGACCAGAGCTGGGATCTGAACCAGCAACCAGGACAGCACTGTCCTGCTCCATTTGAAATCCAGTTCACTCTAATTCACAACCAAACCTAGCTAAGGAAAATTATATTGCATTGAATCTTGATTTTGATTCAGTTCTCTGGTAAAAACTCAGCAACCTTTTTATGTATTGTATGAATAACCTAATAATTGAAAGAGGGTGTTATTTCTTTTTTACATGACTTCATACAGAGTGAGTTTAGTATGAATGACACCGATTGTTTTCATGATGCCTGATTTAAAGCAGTTTAGTGCTCAGAAAGCTGCTGGCTCAAGATAGATCCACCAGGTGGGAAAATAAGATGGTGGGATCAATTAAAAACAACATACCATCTGTGAATTGGAAGTCTAAAATACATCAGCTTGTGAAACAGCCAGTGTGCATAGTGGGTCAACCTCAAAGATCTACTTTATTTACATTATTATACAGTCTGAGTTAATGTGGAAGCGCAGTAAATTGGGTATTTCATTTATTTTTATTGAAATAATACAACTCTGCTTCATGTCAAATATTATTCCAAACTATTAAATTCAATTAATTTGGTAAATTGTGTTATTAATGGTAAACTGTGATTAGGAAAAAAGTTAACCCTAACATCAATTATGTTATTGATGAGCCCAATCAGAGACTGTTGTTAACCTCTAATAATATAGGAGTTATCAGCTGAAGTCTAAGGTGTGTAATGAATTAATTTATTATTATATGAAAAGATTACAAGACTCCAAGATTATCACGTATGTCACTATGTAATTATTATCAACAATAACAACAACAGCAACAACAATAACAACAATGACGGCGACGACGACGATGACGATGATGATGATGATGATGATGATATAATAATAATAATATAGGAGGATGTCTGTAGGGTTAGGGTTTTGCAGTAGAATAAGCACTGATTTGTTCAACAATTAAAACTTTTTTGTCACTTAAATCCAGTTTGATTGACTGTAAAAAGTTAGTTGGAGTAGGAGGCCAGTTTACAGAAAGAGATGACCTCATCTAGTGTTTCATTTCCTCTTCAAGAACAGTTAGCCTGACTTCATGATTTCGCCTCTTCAATTTCATTTAGAAAACTAAAGAACCAATAAATACAGACCAAACTGGATTTATACAGAACAGGTTCTCACTCACGAATGTGAGGAGATTATTGAACGTCATACAGTACTCCAGTCAAACAAATATTAGTGGACTCGCTGTATCTTTAGATGCTGAAAAGGCGTTCGATAGAGTGGAGTGGGAATACTTGTTTGATGTCCTCAGGAGGTTTGGGTTGGGAGGGGATTTTCTTAAATGGATTAAGGTACTTTACAACTCTCCACAGGCTTGTATTGTAACTAATGGCACACAATCATCACCTTTTCCACTACGTAGGGGGACGAGACAGGGTTGCCCCCTGTCTCCGTTGCTCTTTGCACTAGCTCTCGAGCCCTTAGCTGAGGCTATTAGACAACACAAAGACGTACATGGGGTGATGCTAGGAGGAACAACCCATAAAATTGCACTCTATGCAGATGACATCCTGTTGTTCCTGACAAAACCTGATATATCAATACCAACTATTCTGTCTATTATTCAGGAGTTTAGCTCATTCTCAGGCTACAAGATCAATTATGGTAAATCAGAGGCTATGCCATTGAGTAAATCGGCTGACCTAACTTCACTTGCCAACTGCCCCTTTAAATTGTCTCCTACGGGCTTCACCTACCTTGGGATTAAAGTCTCACCAGACCTTACTGAACTATGGAAGCTTAACTTTTCTCCCATAGCTACCAAAATAAAACAAGACTTGGATAGATGGCATGACCTCCCTATATCTCTTATGGGTCGCATTAGTTTAATTAAGATGAATGTATTCCCCAGGCTGTTATATCCCTTACAAATGCTACCCCTGTGGATCTCCAAAAAGGTCGCTCTTGACATGGAGAGGGCATTCTCTAGATTCATTTGGCACGGCAAGAGGCCCAGACAGAAAATAAAACATTACAGTTACCTTCAGACAGAGGAGGCCTCAGCCTGCCAAACGTAACCTATTACAACTGGGCATGTCACGCTCGCTTCTTATGGGAATGGCTACATGCTCATCTTGAATCCAAGCCCTGTCTAGACTTGTGGTCCTCTTCGCCATCCTCATTATGGAGCCTGGTCATGGGTGATAAGAAAAGGCTACATAGGGACATTAAGAATAATCCAATCATATACAATACAATTAAAGTGTGGCAGGAAATCTGTAAACATCTAGGCAGAGGAAGATACGCGTCATTCCTGACCCCTCTAACGAGGAATCAGGATTTCCGCCCAGGTCTCCATCCCTATATTTTTGACAGGTGGCACAGTAGTGGGGCGCGTGTGATTGGAGACTTATTTGACAATATGACATTGATGACTTTCCAACAATTGCAGTCCAAGTTCAGCATTCCTAAAGAACATCATTTTGGCTTCCTTCAGGTTAGGCACTTTGTTGGTTCTAAGACCCTGCCCCCTTCTGATGTAGACAAGTACAGTGAGGTTGAGAGGTTCCTTATCTCCCGAAAAGGTCTTTCGCATTTTATTTCTTCCTTCTATGCACAGCTATACTCTCTCAGTACAAGCGATATCACAAGCATTGCACGGAAGTGGGAGAAAGATCTTGACACAGAATATATTGAAGATGACTGGCAGAAGGCCATTAAAGTATTTAAATCCACCTTTACATGTAACAGACTGAGGGAGACGCAGTACAAAATATTGCACCATCTACACCTAACTCCATACATACTAAATAAGATGGACTGTCAGATTTCACCTCTGTGTAATAAGTGTCACAGAGAGCTTGGAACATATTACCATTACTTCTGGCAATGTAAATTGATAAAAAGATTTTGGGGTACCATCTCGCAGGAACTAGGTGATATCTTTAAAGTAAAGGTGAGGAAGGACCCTGGTCTTTTCATCCTTGGCCTCCCCTCAAAGGAGGTGACTCTAACCCATTTGGAGTTCAAATTATGTGATAAGTTACTATTACTGGCCAGAAAATGCATTTTAATTAACTGGATCAATGACAAACCACCTAGTGTCACCCTATGGTATAGGGAAATATTCTGGGTCCTTCCCCATGAAAGACTCAGTGTAGTTGAGAAGGGTAGTGAAAGGTCCTTTAATGAAATGTGGGCTCGTCTGCTTAACTATCTACCTGTCGAGTTGTCTCAGTTAGTGTTGAGGGGCCAGTCTTCCTTACAATGGTCACGGCCAACTGAAGTAAATCCATAAGTGTCCTTGCTTGTTGTATGTCATTCACAAATTACCATGTTTTTGTTTTGTTTTTTTTTTTTTTTTTTTTGTTTGATGTACAGTATTCTACTGTTTACTGTATAGGATGCTGATGTGACTGTATTATTAAGTGATGTGTGTATGCAGAGCAATATGGGTATGTGATGTGAGGGTATTTGGGGAGCAGCTGACTGGAAGATTTGCCTGTTCAGGCTGAATGGATGGCAATATTTTATTTTATTATTATTTTTTTTTTTTAATGTCATTTTCATTTTTTTTTTAATTTATTTTTGAAACTGAAATGATGGCAAATTATGTATATTGTGTTCTGTGTTGAAAAACAATAAAAATTTGTTCATTAAAAAAAAAAGACAAACACAAAAAAGTGTGGAAAAGAGATAGTGAGAGTTTGTTCCAAACAGGGTGTGTTATGTGAGCAGTTTTGTCAAGTTGATAGGAAGTCAGCAGTAGTGTTGGCCTTGAAGGAGAGGATGGTCATTTTTGATAGCTTCTTCTTCCTGTGACAGACACAAAGTCTTTATCGTAACTGTTTGTGTCCTGATTCGTGCTCTACAAATTTCTCTCTCCTATCCTTTTACTCTGGGGAAAAAAAACAAACACAAAACACAGGTACCCTCATTCTCTTTGTCGGCCCTTTTTCCTTAGTTGTCAGCTTCGTTCAATCGTCTTCCAACACATTTTGAGACAGATCTGGACTCTCCAGCATCACATCTTCTCTTACTTCTGGTCTGATGAAAGCGTTACAATATGACAACTAAACATGACTGCGCCTGCCTTGATTCTATCTTACAGTTTTTAAGCAAAAATAAAAGCAAAAACAATTGTGCCAACACCTTGCTCTTAAAACTACGTGAATCTACCGGCATGTCAAATAATGCCTCTTGTTGGTGTGAAATAGTAAACTAATAGTTCCCTTTCTTATATGGGTTACCTACCATTAACATCTTTTACAGAAACTACATTTAAAATGAAACAGAATTGGGAAATTCCTCATGGCTGAAAAGCTGAATCTTTCAAAGATCTTGACAGGACATGAAGATCGTTAAAAATGGAAGCAGCTCACAGCAGCAGAAACTTCTACTGGAGGATATCAAAGCAATCTTAGTGTTCAGTCAAACGTACCTGTGCAGCTTGTTCAAAATTGTCTTTCTTGCTTGGAAAAGAGAAGACTGTAAATGGGCATACCTTTTATAGAAGACTGACAGCCAGCTAAGAAAAAAAAATCAGTCATGCATGAGCTTGTCTCCCTGGAACATGCAAACTTTTATCTGAGCTGAGCCTACAGGTGAACTTTTGAGTTTTTAGAACTGCATCTGTACATTTTCTGTAATTCCTAAGCCTGCTATCATGCTGTAGAAAACTGTTATAACTAGCACTATACTGTAAGAAAAATATGAGGTAAAAAAAAAAAAAGTAGATAATTCCACTTGTCTCTTTTTTATTGCATGCATCCACAGAGTGCATGTGATGTAATCCAGCTAAAAGAGCTAAAATGTCCACCATGTTTAACTGTGACAAGAAGAAAAACCCCCACGGTGCTTAGTTTGTTTTTTCAACAAGACTTGTTAAGCCACACAATAGGCCTTGAGGAGTTAGCTGCTCAGTGCATCTTGTCCTGGAAAGTGTTCTAGTTTTTGCTGTTCTTGAGTCCTGATAAGGTTTAGTGGAACTGTGCAAGATGCAGCTGTCACTTTGAACTTTGTAGTGCAACAGTTCAATTCTTTGTGGGGGTAAAGAAGTGCCCTTCATGGAGATGGTAAACTTTAATATGAGACATGCCTATAGCTTTTTTTTTTTTTTTCTGTTTTTTAAGGTCATACTCAGAATCTAAGCCCAGATCTTCCAGCAACTAAATGTTCAGTCTACATCAGGGAGCTTTAAGAGTCAGAATTAGCTGTGGGCTATAATATAAGCCTTCCTTTTAAAGCCTACATTTTCTTCAGCATTTTGGCAAACTGTTACTATTCTGAACTTTAGAAGCTTCTGCTTACAACATGAATGAGAATGAATAAGGAGCTATGACTGTACTGACTGGATCAAGGTTTTTCCTCCCCCTCCTTCGAGCAGATTAGTCACGCCCAATTTATATTATATGTGTACTTTTTATGTGTTCTTTGTATTAAGGTTTGATTGCATTTTAAGACTTTACTGTTGTCTGTATGAGACATCAGTCAACAGTCAGACTAGCATGAGCCTTTTGATTCAAGTTTAGTAGGCCTGTTTCAGATCACACCAGCAGGTTAATGGAAGACTGGTAAGTAAGACTTGTACACAAGTAGAGCTGTTTTAAAGTCTATTCTCTGAGTAACAAGAAGCCCGAGACCTCAGGATTGGACTAATACGGTCGTATCTCCTGGTTCTAGTCAGGACCAGTGCAGAGACCTCAGGACTGGACTAATATGGTCGTATTTCCTGGTTCTAGTCAGGACCAGTGCAGAGACCTCAGGACTGGACTAATCTGGTCGTATCTCCTGGTTCTAGTCAGGACCAGTGCAGAGACCTCAGGACTGGACGGTCGTATCTCCTGGTTCTAGTCAGGACCAGTGCAGCAGTGTTCTGGATGTACTGCAGCTGTCTTACAGCTGGTTTAGAGCCCAGTGAGCAGACCGTTACAGTAGTCTAATCTGGTGGAGACGAACGCATGGATTAGTCTTTCTAAATCTTTTTTAGACTTTGATTCTAGCAATGTTTTTTAGATGGTAAAAAGCTGCTAATGTTATTGCTTTAATGTGGCTGTTAAAGTTCAAGTCTGAATCCAATATTACCCCTAAATTTTTTACCAGATTTTTAGGTTCTAGGGAGAGTCATGAACACATCCCAGACTGTAACGTGTCTGTTCACGGCTTTAAGATGGTCCGTTCAGACCGCAGTAAGCAACTCAGCGGGAAGCTGAGGGGAGGTGGGATTGCGGTGCTGGTTAACCAGCGTTGGTGTCATCCTGGTCACGTTACCGTCAAGGAGAAGATCTGCACAAGGGACTTTGAACTGTTAGCTGTGAGTTTCCATCCTTATTATTTACCCAGAGAGTTTACCTGTGTTATTCTGGTAGCGGTTTATATTGTACCTGGTATCGCTCCAGACGCAGCCTGTTATGTCATCAGCTCCGTTATTGCAAGGCTGCAAACATACAGTCCCTGACAAAAGTCTTGTCACTCATCCATTTTGTACCTGACTTTTAATTAATCCACTGGTTTTAGAAATGGTGATCACAAAAACTGGGTCATAATGGGTCATAATTCAATGAATAAATTAGTCTATTATTATAAAAATTCAGGCATTTATTATTATGAAATATTTCCCATTATTATGAAATGCATGTTTATTATTATGAAATATTTCCCATTATTATGAAATGCATGTTTATTATTATGAAAAATTTCCCATTATTATGATAATGGTTTCATTTTTCATAAGAATTAGCTTTTACATAATAATGGCTTTGTTTTTCTTAAGAATTATTTGTGTGTCAATCACAGCAGAGAGGGCGGAGCAGTTTATGTGATTGGCTGCTCTTTCATTCAGGCAAAAACAACAGAACAGTGAATATCGATAGTGGCATCATTAACAGTAACATTTTCAAAGGCCTCTATCATCCTGACCATTTCGAAAACCTCGTCAAATTGGGTCAAAATAGTATCGCCTGATAAATTATCATTTTCGATATTGTCTGCTAACCTGGTCAAGGTTTCCTGTTAGGAGCGCACCTTGATGACGCCACGGCCCACTGCTAACTGGACCTCACGGCCAAAACTAGTCGATGTCAGAGCGTAGAATGGAGAAGGATCAGCCAATGAGGGTGCAGGTCAACCACTGGTTATTGTTATGTAAAAGCTCACTCTTATGAAAAACGAAGCCATTATGTAAAAACTCATTCTTAGATTTAAAAAAAAAGCCATTCTGAAATAAACTATTATGCATTAAACTTTAAAGATTAAATAATATTAAAAATATATTTCATAATTACATTTTTTCATAATAATAGGAAATATTTCATATTAATACACATGTATTTCATAATAATGGGAAACATTTCATAATAATGGATACGTATTTCATAATAATAAATGCCTGTATTTCATAATAATAGACTAATTTATTCATTGAATTATGACCCAAATGGGGCTTCATACTAAAGCACCTGCCTGTCACATTACAAAAGACACATACATATAAGCACAATTGTTATATCTTCAGCATTCCACATGTGGAATGGTTTTGTGTGCAAATAGTTTCTCAGTCTAACCCTCTTCCAAGGAAGAAGTTATTCACATTAATGAAGCGGAGTGATACGTAAACTATAATTAAATGATCCAAGCCTGAAATACTCCCATAACCACACTCATGGAATGACTGTTGTCCAATCAAATGACATATTTGGTATTAACTGTCGTATATGGCTTTGATAGACACTTCTACAATCCAAATGGGATGCATATAAAACAAATAAGAATCCTGATGAAGATTGGGAGGCTGTCCTCTGCCTGGTTGATTTATGTTATTATATATAAAGATAAAATAAAGCAGAAAGAAAGCTGTAATTTGCTTTCTAAACACTAGTACAGTCATCAATGATTTCCAGAGCACTGACAAATTAATAACTAAATTAATTGAATTGTCTAACTTTTGCATTACCTACATGCAGCATTGACCAACCGTTCATCACCCCAATTTTACTACAGAACAACTGTAAAAAAAAAAAAAAAAAAATCTTAACTGTCTCTTAGCACTCTGTGTTAACTTAGCAAAGGACACTTCTGGAAAGTGACTGATGACTCTACTCTTGATTAGTTTTTTGGCTCACTTATCATGCTGTTTACTAGTATGCAAACAGAGGTGAGAGTGTGGAGAAAACAAATGACTTTTTTTTTTCAAAAGCACAGAATAGATTTATTCTTTGCTTGAAAAAAATAATTTCATAATATAATTTACCTGCTTGCAAAATGCTCAGAGCTCAGGATTTAGGCACAGATATGATGATACAGGAATTCAGTTTACATTTTGAGACAACATGACATCCCATCAAAAATACCCGAAAAAGACATGCAGTTATTATCTTTTAGACAACTGCTTTTGAAATTTGAACAACAAACAGCTTGATTTTGACACAAACTATAAAGTCTGATGCAGTTCCAACCAATTATACAGGAAACACAGCAAGTAGGAACAGACATGTCTGACAGGTGGGAAGTGTATTTGTCTTTTTTTGTCTTGCTTTTTTTGTCCTGTATCTTATTCTCAATTCCTGCACTCAAGTGATCAGTCTCTCAGTCTGCTGTTGAAGCTGTAAACTCAGAACAGGTAGTGACTCAAGCCGCCTGCTTTGCATCTGCTGCTTTTGGTCTTCCTGAAAACGAACTGACTACAAGCAGGTGCCACCTCTCATGTGAAAAGCCCATGAATCTCACTTGCAGTTTGTAAGTTAGATGTGTTATTATTATCTTATTACAGAGATTAGAAGACTGGGTGGGAATCTCTGAAAATGCTTTAAACTGGTTCAGGTCCTTTTTCAGGGACAGGAGATACTTCGTTGAAATTGGTAACTGTGTCTCAGACCAAATGGCTATGACCTGTGGGGTTCCCCAGGGGTCAATCCTGGGACCCCTGTTGTTCAATCTGTACATGCTTCCAGTAGGCCAGCTAATACGCAGCTTACATGTGTGTCAGAATGAGCTGTTTTTCCTTTTACATTATGAGCTGCCAAAGATCACAAAGCTGAGAGCAAGGCTTATCTAGCAGCTGCATCATACCACCAGCTAATGTTGCGAGGCCAAAAGCTCATAGAATCCTAACTGCTGTGTTTCTAATAACGTTAAGAACCACAGAAAGTGACTAACTTATTGTCCTGACTACTTGCATGCTACTCTGTATAGCTTCCTTTTCCTCCTCTTGAGATTGTCTTGTAGTTTAAACATGTAAAGATGAATTAGCTTAACATTACAACTGGCTTGAACATAAAGGTAACAAAGTGTCATCTGTTCACTGGTGGAATCATAGATCCCCGTTTATTGAAAAAAGAAAAAAGGGTTTAGTATCATCTGCAAGCTATTCAAGAGATGCCCCCCTCCCCCCTCTTTTTTTAATGGCAAAAACATTGAAATATGTAATTTTAAGGAATGCTAATGAGTTTTAAGAAACTAATTTCCTCCTAAGGAGATCAATATAGTGTATCTTATCTCATCTTAATAATGACTTGACTGGGAAATCTAAGACTATGATTAAGATTAAGATTAGGTCAAACATATTAAGCCTGTGTGACTTCTTCATTCCCTTTACCTTTATCTCTTGGCTCCAAACCTACATGGCCCTATGTGATGTAATTGACCCTTTCAACCTAATAACTGGGGGCTTTAGGAGCCAGGATCTGCTCAAGGTTTCTTCCTCCTAAAG
Organism: Hirundichthys speculiger; assembly: GCA_018398805.1. Taxonomy (NCBI): domain Eukaryota; kingdom Metazoa; phylum Chordata; class Actinopteri; order Beloniformes; family Exocoetidae; genus Hirundichthys; species Hirundichthys speculiger. The sequence goes on from JAGFBZ010000323.1 coordinate 251,863, forward strand.
GGGAGTTTTTCCATGCCACTGTTTGGCTCATAGGTTTTTCCTCCCACTGAGGGAGTTTTTTTTTTTTACTTGCCAATGGTTCTTTAATTATGATGTAATAATATTACTTAAGTTAATAATATTTTCTCGGGGGTCAGGCTGTGGGTCTCTGAAAAGCGCCTAGAAACATTTTACATTGTAATAGATGCTACACAAACAAAGTTGAATTGAATTGAATTGACACCCGTGGCAGCAATAACTGCAATCATTTGCAATCATTTACAATAACTGGCAATGAGTCTTTCACATTGCTTTGTAGAACTGTTTCAATTCAGTCACACTGGAGGGTCTGCGAACACAAACCATCTTTTTAAGGTCATGCCAGAGCATCTCCGTTAAATTCAAGTCTGGACTTTGATGAGGCCACTACAAAACCTTTTTTTTTTCTTTTGTTTTTTAAGCCATTCAGAGGTAGACTTGCTGGTGTGTTTGGATCATTGTCTGGCTGCAGAACCCAATTGCACTTCAGCCTGAGGTCACAAACAAACTGATGGCTGGACATTGTCCTTCAGGATTTTTTTGTAGAGAGCAGAATTTATGGTTCCATCAGTCACAGCGAGTCATCCAGATCCTGTAGTAGCCCCAGACTATCACACTACCACCACCATATTTGACTGTTGGTATAATGTTCTTTTTCTGAATTTGCTGTTACATCTGACTTAAAAGTGACAGGACACGCACCTTCCAAAAAGGTCATTTTTTTTCCCCAAAATATTTTCCCAAAGTCTTGGTGTTCATCAAGATGTTTATTTATTTATTTTTTTGTGGGCAAAAGTGAGACAAGCCTTTATGTTCTTTTTGGTTAGCGGTAGATTTGGCCTTGGAACTCTGCCATGCATGTCATTTTTGCCTGGTCTCTTCCTTATGGCTGAGTCATGAACCCGGACTTAACTGAGCCCAGTGAGGCCTGCAGTTCCTTAGATGTTGTAGTCGGTTCTTTTGTAGCCTTTTGGATGTGTCGTTGTTGTGCTCTTGGGGTAATTTTTGCAGCCTGACCACATCTGGGAAGGCTCACCACTCTTCCATGTTTTTTGCATTTGTGGTTCTCTCACTGTGGTTCCCTGGAGTCTCAAAGCTTTAGAAATAGCTTTGTAACCTTTTCCAGACTAATACATGTCAAGTTTCCAATCTGTTCCCGAACTTCTTTGGATCGTAGCATGATGTCTTGCTGTATTGGGATCTTTTGGTCTTTATCAGACAGGTTCTATTGAAGTGATGTCTTGATTTGGCAGGTCTTGAGGTTCCAACCAGGAACCTTCTTGCTGTGAGGCAACAGTGCTGACCACCAAGCCACTGTGCTGGCTGGGCCATGTAGATTTTAATTTTTTTTCCCCTTAATAAATAAAATCACCACTTAAAAACTGCATTTTGTGTTGGCTTGGGGTTATCATTGTCTAATATTTAAGTCTATTTGCTGATCTGAAACATTTAATTGTAACAAACATGCAAAATGAGAAATCAGGAAAGGGACAAATACTTTTTCACAGCATTGTATATGCCTCTGACATTCAAAAGCTGATTTATCTAACAATATCTCACAATAACAGTTTGGTCTTAAATCAATATTCTGTTTGTACAGCTATGAACAGCTGATGTTGACACAGTCTTAAAAGCCCCAAAAAGAAAAGGGAAAAAAAAAATCTGATATTGGAAGTCTATAACAAAAAACAATTTTTACTTCATCAACCTTAATTAAATTATGTGTCCATCTCTGTCTTTTCTTGCTTGCATAATATACAGTCTTTTATTTTTTGCACAGAAGAGAAATCCATATGAGATTAAAATATATAGATTTCAATGGTCCTTCATATCAAAAATTACAAGTTAAAAAATGATGCCAAATTTTAGAAGGATTAAGACTATGTTGGTGAAATGCTAATGACAAAGTGAACGGCGCCACCATTATGGTTTTACTGTTTGAACAGGCAGTGGGGAATGACTGTTTTGTGTTCGATTCATATTTTGTAGCAAATGTACTAACCGAGGTAAAGTAAGAAGAACAGGTAGCACTAAACTGACAGGGATATTTTGAAGAGCACACATGCCAGAAGCATGATTAAGATGTGGATCCTGCAGATAGAGTTGGGCTTTGAGAGGGTTTTATTTTCATTTCAACCATCAGAACAATGTCAGCTGTTTAAACCATCTGGAGGCTTGAGACTTACATTTAACACTGCTCCTGACAAGAAAAGAAATTAACTGGTGTCAAATTTGAAATATTTATCATTTAAGAGTGTTTTCATTTTTCAGCTCCTCTCAGTGCTGCAGTTTGACTGCACCCAGCACCAGAGACTGAATTTTACTTTGGCTGTGGAATGAGTTTGAAATGATATTGTTTTTGCTCTAAATTGTAGAAAAATGGCCATTTACAGAACAACAATAAGACAACAATAAGACTCAGAATATTGCATATTACTGTAGCTGACACTGGTTTGCCCAAACCAAGGCTATCGACTAATGGCCTTGGCTAATGATTTATTTATTTTTATTTTTTCATGATTTTGTTTTGTAAATAAAAAATAAAAACAGAAAAAATAAATATGTGAAGATCTCTATAAACTAAGCAAAAGCTTGCTGTGTGGATAAGAAAATTTGGGTTGCAGTTTAAACGCAATTTAAGTGGTCAACAAGGCTGGAAAACTGCTTCCTAAATACATAAAGGTCCAGACCTGATAATGCCTCATGCTCCTAATAGAAGTGCAGGTTCCCAAAATATTCAAAAGTAAATTTGGAGAACGGGTCTTCTTCACGATGGAAACAGCTACCAGTTTAGGTTGAGGAGACTGACACCACTTTTAAAACCAAAATTAAAACATTTCTGTTTAGAAAAGCCTGTAGTTAGTCTAAACAATAGTGTTTTAGGGCTAATAGCAATAGCTACAGTTCAAGGACTGGCTGAAACCAAGACTACAGCAGTCTCATCTTAAACATAGCCTCTTCATAGCTATGCTGCTATAGGTCTACGCTGCAGGGAGACCCCAATATCTAGTGCGGTGTCTTCAGCCCTGTTCTCTCCCCTCCTTTCCTCTTCTTCCTTCAGTTGTATCCAATCCCAGCGTTGCTGCCTACACCTTCAGTCAGTACATGCTCTTCTATGTAGAGCACGTACTGACAATGTACCATAATACAAGTGCTGTAATGTCATAATGTGAGTACATAGAATTCTTAGTTTTCCAGCAAATGGATTGTTACTATTAATATATGTTATTCTGTATGATATTGCCTCTCCTTTCTCTGTCCTCCATGCTCTTTTCTTCCGTTACTCGACTGTCCTTGTGAGTCAGGTCCTCCTCAAGGTTTCTTCTCTTTTAAATTGGTGTTTTTCTTTGCCACTGTTTCTTTAAGATTTAATAGTATTAGCTATAATTAATAATTCAATTCAATTCAATTCAAAATACTTTATTAATCCCCCAAGGGGGAAATTCAAGTTTCAGCACACCAGGAAAAATCTGGTGTAGTAGGGGAGCTGCTAGTGTCCAGCTCTCCTTTTCATACCAGGTCCCGTGGTCTGAGTGCTAACTCCAGGTAACCGCCGTTAGCAGCCGTTAAAACAGTTAACAGCCGTTAGAACCAGTATATCTCCATAATGATGACAAGTGAGATATCTCCAGGTCAGAGGAGGAAACACCGATGAACCAGACCATCTCCCCTGGGAAGACTGAGCTCCATTCAGTCCGGCGAGCGACGGAGCCGACCGTCCCAGAGCCCGGTTCATCATGTGGACCAGAACAGGCCGTTGTCGTCTCCCCTGGCGGTGCTGGGCCCCACCAGGTCACCAGACGGCCCCTGCCAGGTCAGCTGACCCATCCGGCGTGTAGACTGCTGGACAGGGGCAGCATGCTGCCGCTGCTACGTCGGGGGCTCCCGTCCCGGCTCCGTGACGCTGCAGCCCGGATCCAGTGGCGGTGGTAGCCGCGGATAGCAGTTCAGGACTACTTAGCTTAGCTTTCCCGAACCAGCCTCCAGCGACACCCTCCATGTCCGCGGCGGCAGGTCTCCACCAGCCGCAAGAGGACCAATCCGCCCCCTGCAGACAGTATGGAGACATCCGACCGCAGATCACCACAAACCGGGCACAAACTTGAGTGTCCAGCGTTCAGCGTCCAGCGTAGCAGAGACATGTCCCGGAGCAGCAGCGAGAAGCGTCCATGCCAGACGTCGTCCGGGCAATAATAATATTTGCTTAGGGGTTATATTCTGGGTCACTGAATAGCACCTAGAGACAATTTGTGTTGTAATCAACGCTATATAAACAAAGTTGAATTAAACTGAATTGGTGCACAAAAACAAAATGTATCAGATACACATTAAAGACGCAATGTGCCAAATTTCAACATATCCTGGGCTCGAGAAATGTAAAACACCTAGGTTTAGAATGATGCAAAAAGTCAAAAAAGCAGTATTTTGCAACTATTATATGTAGCATACATGTAACAAAATATAATAACAGAAAGACCTGTGAAAAGATGGGAGGAATGGAAAGTGACATTAAACATGAACAGATTTTAAGCTCCATTTAATCCATTATTGTGCAAAAATTTGAACTTTTAATTCACTACTGTCAGTCCCAGTAGGTTAGCTGGTCCCCTACCTGGCCCAGCTAACCCTTTTAATTCACTACTGTCAGCCACAGTAGGTTAGCTGATCCCCTACCTGGCCCAGCTAACCCTTTTAATTCACTACTGTCAGCCACAGTAGGTTAGCTGGTCCCCTACCCGGCCCAGCTAACCCTTTTAATTCACTACTGTCAGCCACAGTAGGTTAGCTGGTCCCCTACCTGGCCCAGCTTACCCTTTTAATTCACTACTGTCAGCCACAGTAGGTTAGCTGATCCCCTACCTGGCCCAGCTAACCCTTTTATTTCACTACTGTCAGTCCCAGTAGGTTAGCTGGTCCCCTACCTGGTCCAACTAACCCTTTTAATTTACTACTGTCAGCCACAGTAGCTTAGCTGGTCCCCTACCTGGCCCAGCTAACCCTTTTAATTCACTACTGTCAGCCACAGTAGGTTAGCTGATCCCCTACCTGGCCCAGCTTACCCTTTTAATTCACTACTGTCAGCCACAGTAGGTTAGCTGGTCCCCTACCTGGCCCAGCTAACCCTTTTAATTCACTACTGTCAGCCACAGTAGGTTAGCTGGTCCCCTACCTGGCCCAGCTAACCCTTTTAATTTACTACTGTCAGCCACAGTAGGTTAGCTGGTCCCCCACGTGGCCCAGCTAACCCTTTTAATTCACTACTGTCAGTCCTAGTAGGTTAGCTGGTTCCCTACCCGGCCCAGCTAACCCTTTTAATTCACTACTGTCAGCCACAGTAGGTTAGCTTATCCCCTACCTGGCCCAGCTAACCCTTTTATTTCACTACTGTCAGTCCCAGTAGGTTAGCTGGTCCCCTACCTGGTCCAACTAACCCTTTTAATTTACTACTGTCAGCCACAGTAGCTTAGCTGGTCCCATACCTGGCCTAGCTAACCTTTTTAATTCACTACTGTCAGTCACAGTAGGTTAGCTGATCCCCTACCTGGCCCAGCTTACCCTTTTAATTCACTACTGTCAGTCCCAGTAGGTTAGCTGGTCCCCTACCTGGCCCAGCTAACCCTTTGAATTTACTAGTGTCAGCCACAGTAGGTTAGCTGGTCCCATACCTGGCCTAGCTTACCCTTTTAATTCACTACTGTCAGTCCCAGTAGGTTAGCTGGTCCCCCACGTGGCCCAGCTAACCCTTTTAATTCACTACTGTCAGTCCCAGTAGGTTAGCTGGTTCCATACCTGGCCTAGCTAACCCTTTTAATTCACTATTGTCAGTCCCAGTAGGTTAGCTGGTCCCCTACCTGGCCCAGCTAACCCTTTTAATTCACTACTGTCAGTCCCAGTAGGTTAGCTGGTCCCCTACCTGGCCTACCTTTCAAGCATGTGATAGAGCAAAGGGTTTGTGTATATCTGTCTATACTGATTTATTTTTCTTGTCTGTATTTTATCACGTCCATGAGGAAAATGAAGTTTCTGAACGACAATAATTTAAAGAATGAAAGAGGGATGGTTACATGGGTTACCAAAAGTTATTACATGGTGACATGAAACATGTCAAAGATGTAATGATGACAGGGAAATGGTGCAGTGGTGAAATGTTTAGGACACAACAAAGAACTCTTAACCGCAAGTTATGTTATCCTTTTTCATTGCTTGCAGTTTAACTGAGCAGTTCAAAAAAAATAAAATCAAAAATAAAATGAACCAAGCATATCAGAGAGATTCAGCAGATAGCAGAACCCCCCCCCCCCCCCCCCCCCCCCCCCCCCCCCACATACTTCCTCAAGGCGTCTTCATGTACACCAGAGTTTCTTCCACATGATCGCTGGAGGGACTTTTCCCTTTCAGGCAATTCTCCTTTTCACATTGATTTCTGCTCGCTTCAATCAATCTGACTTTTGCCGGTTTGGGGTTGAACATCAATGTGTACATTGATCGGCTCATGATTTGTTACTGCTGCCATTATTTCTTCAAAAGTCACCACAACCTTGGGCTACCTGAAGTAAAAGTACAGGTGGACATCCATGAGCTTTTTAGGACGCTCACGAGTCTCCACCCCCCCAAAACTGCCGAGTGAACACAAATCAAATTCAGGAGCGGGGTGATGTTTCTTTTCACTGTGCTTCTATCAAGCCGTGACAGTTTGCTGCTGCGCCAGGCAAAGCACAGCTCAGAAAGCATTCACTCCACTATGGTCTGGTGGATCCACCACCGTTAAATGTAGTTAAAATTTGACCGCTCCATGCTGTGATGAATACTCACACAGCCAATAATATGAGACATCCATCCTGGTACAGATGGTAGGGAAATCTGATATTATGTGTGAAAATGAGTAGGACACAACTTTTAGGTGATCTTTTCTGTCACCAAAGGACTCTTATTGAAGAATCCACCACAATATGCAACAGTGTGTTACAACAAAGAGCTGACACATTCAGGGCACTCTTCTACTCACACACACAGAGGCAGTGTTGGTGATTGATTTTCTTAGCAACAGACATATATTTCTTTCTAGCTGGAAAATATAAACAGTGCGCACAAACTGGGAGTTCCCTGTCTGTAGACCAGTGCTTCTCAATTATTTTCTGCTGCGCATCCCCTAGGAAGAAGAAAACATTTCGGGCCCCCCCTCCTCCCCACCGTGACTATAAATAGTATAATTTGTCTATAAAATTATTGTAAGTACTCCTCTGCATAACAGCGTATCCTTATTAACAATAAAGGAAACAACAAAAAAAAAGAAATATAGATCAACTTATAACAAAGATTAACTTTATTAAAATAGTTTTTTAGTCTGTAAAGATTTAAAGTGCATCAATCCCACCGTAGTTACAGTGAAGCCAAGCGCTACATCAGCATCGTCATATTTCCTCGTCTTAACTTTCTGGTGACTTTCGTTTGTCTCATTATCTCCGTCTCTCTCCATCTTTGTTTTCATCCCTGTGAAATATTTTTCTCTGGTGTCTCTTGAGTGGTGTCACTTCATATTTCCTGCTCTGTGCTGCGTACACACATGTCCGTGCAAAAAACCCATCACAATATAGCTAATACTCCCTGAACCCAATGGGATAATGAGAGTGCCACTGCCACCTACTGGAGTATGTGTGCAATTACACTTTATTACAGTACGGCAAAAAAAAAAAAAAAAAAAACATGTTCCCTGGTGTCACAGGCGCCCCCCCCCAAGGGGTCCCGCCCCACTATTTGAGAAGGACTGCTGTAGACCAAAAAAAAAAAAAAAAAAATCAGTTTACTTTGCTTTTGGAGTGTTTTGAATTTACCCAGGGTGCATCCTGAGTGAGAGGTGGGGAACACCATGGACCAGTCTGAAACAGGGCTATTGTGTGCACACACTTAATATATGCGTTTTAGAGGACTACATTTTAAATTCACACGTCCACAGCTGAAATCAACATTTCACATGAAAGGTTTTCAGCATTTATTTTAAATTATTTTTTGGAAAGAGGTTTTTTTGTGTTGTATGGGGCTCATGACTTTTGCTCTTTGTTGGTCCAGCACCGAAATAGACTCAACATGTGTTTTTAGTGGAGCAGAGTTCGTTTCTAATCCCCTCCATGATGCCTCTGGTGAGACCACTCCAGCAGTTCTGTGCTCTGTGTGGGACTTTGCATGGTACCGCATCAAGAACCATCATTTATTTATTTATTAAGAACCATTCACTTTATTGATTTCACTTTGGGGATTAACAAAGTATTATTGAACTGAGTTGAACTGAAATGAGTCATTCATCATTGGCTCATATGAACACACGAACAAGGGATGCATTTAGGATTAAATATGGTGCTACACTCATAAATATCACTTAAAACTTTCCTGTGCATAAATGCCTCAAAAACCATGGGTGGTATTGACTTCTCTGGACTTGAAGACATCTAGGATGGAGCATCAGTCATTGGACATGTGTCCAATGAAAAATACAGAAAAGTCTGTATTTTAGATCTTTTGTTTGTATGTTTGTTTGTTTGTGAAGAAATGTGTGCTGTGCATCCTGAACTGCTTTCAGATTGTTATCTGGACCATTTTCAGTAAGTCAGGGTTTTTGATGGTATGTGATTTCATCTGTACCACTGGAAAAAATGTTTGTACCATTTTGGGATGACTGCATTACTGCAGATTATATATTACATTCAAATCGCAGTGCCGTTCTAAGACCTTAAACCTATAACCTGCTCTCTGTATTGAAATTAAAGTCTAAGTGAATGGAGGAAAAGAAAAAACATTATTATTTTTTTTAATGTTCCATACATATTCCACCCCACTGTGCTGTGTATATATCAGGGCTGGGCAAGGAATAAAATTTTTAATCGCGATTAATCGCATTATTTCCCTGATTAATCACAATTAATCACATTGTATGCGCAAAATCAAATAATGAATTCAAAAGTAGTGTAAAGGTCACTTTTATTTAAATGTTCTGCTGCCATATAAACTAAAGTGCCATAACATTTGTTGTTAAAACACTTTTAACATCAGCACTTGTCAGTAACACATATTTAGTGTAAATCTCATTTAAAAAAATGTAAAATAAAATAAAGCATATTGCCACTGCCAGGGCATTAATGTCATTCTGTTTTTGTAAAAAATAAAAAAAAAAGTCTACAAACAAAATCCAACAAAATGATTGTGGCTCAGCACAATCAGAACATGAAAAACAGGTAATTTTTGAGGTAGCAGCAGAAACTTTTAACGGGGAGTTAAACTTGTCAGTTGTTACAAATAACCTTGTTTCTGTTGAATCCTCCGTCTGGGAGAACTTTAAAATGAAAATGTCCATGTTAAAGTTCAGTAACTTTATCAATCCGTGTATCATTCATTCTTTCCATTTTCATTTCAAAAAATTAAAAAGTAACATTTTATTACGTTTTTTTGGGTTTTTTTTTTATCTAACACAAAAGACAAAAAAAAAAAAAGCCAGTTTTTTTTTATATTTCAATTTTAGACTTGGATCAAAAATACAAAATTAAAAAACGGGCCACAAAAATGAATTTGTTTTATAATGAAGGACTGGACTTTCTGTTGTCATTACACATCTGAGCCACTAGATGGAGCCGCACTGCAGTAACCAGCTAGAGAACAGCAGGACAGTGAACACATGGAGCAGATCTGATGATAAATGGAGGAATGATGCGAATGTTTTGTTGCAGTCCCGATTTTTTTTTCAAACAGAATTGTTATGAGTTCCTGAGTTGCTACCTGAACTGTAAAGTTCATGGATTTTTACCGTTCTCCATGTCTGTTTTAGCTTTACCTTATGTTTACCTGCCAATTGTTTTCCGGTTCCACAGCAGCCAGTAACAGACTTTTCAAAACAAAAGCATGTGAGCAACATGCGTTAACGCGCGATAAAATTAATGCCGGCGTTAATAAATTAATGAATTAAAGCGTTTTATAGAGTGGCAATCCTGCCATCTGGAGGATCGGAACGCTAACTACAATGTTCAAGACTATTTATTTTGACGTTCTGCCTAGCAACCCCAGTAACGCATATTTATTAGACCCAATTGACGTCTATAGACGTCTGAGTTAAGTTTAAAACGGCACTAAATCACTGAAATAAGAAAGCGATATTCAGAACTGACGAACAGAAACACCAAGTGTATCAGCGTTAAACTCGGCTTTGTCTCACAAGAGCATGAGATGGGGATGTGGGGACGCGTGTCAGCCAATCAGCATACAGATACCGACAGCAATGCTCGTCGTAGCAGCCAATCACAGGCCTCTATTTTCGGTAATGGGGCCTCCCGTGTCGGCTCTTGTTGCTTCCTGAGACCCGTTCTTGATGTGATGTGTTTGCTAATGTGTCAGCCTCGCGCGCTTCATTTGATTTTTTTTTTTTTCAAATATTTTTTCTTCGACTTTTTCAATTTTTTTTCAAATATTTTATTTTCAATGAATATTTTTTTAAACCTCCGCAATGTACTGATACCGCAATTGCTGAGGCCCCAAACTGTGAGGGTTTGCTGTATTCCAGCTTCAAGAAACTGTGTGACATGGTCTTTGCTTTCAAAAAAGGATTTTCAAATATGTCCTTTTAGGCTAGGTAAGAAAATGATATTTTATTTAGCAATTAGAAAATTCAGCCATCTTAGCTTCTTTTGGACACTTTTGGTCACAGCAGAGAGGGCAGAGCCATTTATGTGATTGGCAATTAACTGTTCAAATGCCAAACACCGGCGAATTTACTAATCAGCATAGTGAAAACTGTAAAACTCCTCACAAGGCAATGAACTGCCATGACTGTGATTTTTCTCTTGGCTTTGCCTTTGAATGAATCAGTTTTCCACCTGGTTACTATGAACAAGAAGTTTTGGAAAACCAACACCAACAGTATATTTCTTTTTAACTTGGTGTTGGAAGACCCCCCCCCCCCCTCCTGCATTTCTGTTATTTAAGGCACAAGGTATGTAAAAAGATGCAAGGAGTTTGGAGAAATCTAGGATGAGCCTAACCTTTTAGCTCTCAGGTGGCCCTAAATAAGAAACCACTGTCTCTCAAACCTGTCTGATGTTGTATTTAGAACTATAACCTGAAACTGTATTACACAAGGAAGAATCCACAAAACAACTCTGCACAGAAATACTCTGGGCATGGATAAATAAATAAATAAACAAATAACAGAATGGCACAGATGGGAAACACCATCCTGGCTGTTGTCAGCGAAAGCTGAAAAAGCTGAATCTTATAATCATATGGGAATGGATCAATGCCCACGGCATAAATGATTTGTTCTTTTGAAAGTGAACAAAATCAGTTCATCCATCTTCAACACCTGACCGTGTATATGAGAAAATCCTTAGGAAATGTACACATGCTTTCTTGGAAAGCCCATGTGGTCACTCGCAAATATTTCCTAGACGGTGTCCTTCTGATACAGCCAAAACCTTGGTGAAGGCTTTATAATAATAATAATAATGATGATGATTAGCGAAAACACGTGTCAGAAGGAATACTGTAGCATCGGCTCCCTCGCTCTGTTATCTGAAGCTGCCAGATGCCAGCCCACAACACCATCCCACACACAGCCTGAAGCTACACCACAACATAAAGCCACCGTGGCGGGGGGGGGGGGGGGGGGGGGGGGGGAGAGATACAGTAGGGGAACATGAAAGCCTGGGAACATTCATAAGGAAAAGTAGATCACGATGCGGAGGAGGAATGAGTGGAATAAAGTAGTATAAGAGACCAATCTCTGGTAGGGTACAGGCATGGTACAACTCTATTTGTCCTCTGACAAAGGATGGTGGTTTCTGTGAAAAGGGAGGGGCGGGAGGGGGACATCCTTTTATGAAGGCTCCTACTGCAGTTTTGTGGTAACAGTAAAGATGATGTAAATCACTAGTGAGTAACAAGCTCCATCCATCACCTTGTTACAGCTTTAACGTACAGCAGCAGCACAGCTACTCATGCCCTCATTACATGGAGAAACCTTCAAGCTGTCTTTCAGCGTGGGTGGAAGCTTTCTAAATTTTCCATATGAAACGCAGAAAACTGTTTTTAGTGTGAGACTCACCGTCTGATCGAGCCATCGAAGATTTTAAAGGGCTGCGAAAGGTGTGCTGAAGACAGCCTCAAAATTCAATTTACTTTACTTTCTCACTTTCGGCTTAAAGAGAACAATCTGTGGCAACATTTATACGTACACACTGAACAGACACACACACACGACTGCATGGTCTTCGTTTCTTTCTTGAGCTGCCAGTGAAAGTAACGAATCACCACACCGGTTGTACCCCAAACAAAAAGCAGGGAGTTAGCGGCGTATGTGAGCACAGTTTGACAAAAAAGATATGGAGACCTTCAAATGGTTGTCATGGAACGCACTGAGCCTTGTATGAAAACATATTTAGAGCCTGGAAAGCAGAGCTTAAAGTCTGAGCAAAGCAAAAATAAATATTTTCACATTACAGAAAAAATGTGTTAGGGCTCCAATACACTGCAGGATGTTTGGAGTCGTATAAGATCATAACGTCTCACATATGGAGCCCCGTTTGGGTCATAATTCAATGAATAAATTAGTCTATTATTATGAAATACAGGCGTTTATTATTATGAAATATTTCCCATTATTATGAAATATGTGTATTATTATGAAATATTTCCCATTATTATGAAAAAGATGTAATTATTATGAAATATATTTTTATTATAATTTAATCTTAGTTTAATGCATAATAGTTTATTTCAGAATGGCTTTTTTTATTTAAGAATGAGTTTATACATAATTGCTTCCTTTTTTATAAGAATGAGCTTTTACATAATAATGATATTTTGCCACTGGGCGGCACCAGTGGTTGACCTGCAGTTGGTGGGGGACTTGCATCGAGCCTGTTGGCTACCTCTCGAAGTAAGTCAGAAAAGGATCTTTCTCCTGTCGCCATGCCATCAAAAGTTTTCTCTACATTTCGCGCTACGTTTCTTAGTCGATGTCAGCTTTTAACCGTAAACTGAGGTGCATTCTGCCACCTACTGGCCTGGAGTATATACATTGCACCTCTCACCCACTATCGATATTCTCTGTTCTGTTGCTTATGCCTGAATGAAAGAGCAG
>JAGFBZ010000323.1:270000-285000 GCA_018398805.1 Hirundichthys speculiger
ACTGTCAGGTCTCAAAGTCAATCTTGCTTGAATTCCTTTCATTGTGCCAAGCTTTTTAGAGAAAACAGCGGAATGTCGCTTTAACACTGTCTCTAGGTTCTCTTTCTCTTTTTGTTCAGTGGCATACACAGTCTTTAAATCTTTCCAGTTCAGTTTAATCACCCTCAGCCACTCTCTGCCAAACAATGGGGGTGCATTTACTTTTACTACATACAAAGGCAAGTTAGCACATTGTTTATTTAACTTAACTTGCACTTTGATGACCCCTTCTGGTGCTAGAGGTTCTCCAGTGTACGTTTTCAGCATGACATCAGTGGGCTGTAGGGGCAATTTGCTCAATGTTTTTCTGTACTGTTCCCAAGGAATCAACAAAACTGCAGCTCCTGTATCCAATTCCATCTCCATTTTCTTTCCATTGATCACAGGCAGCACAGAGATACGTGAATATTTCCCTTTTTGAGGCAAGGAATACAGTCCCAACTCACAGTCTGTGTCAGATTTAGTTTCCTCACTTTCACTTGCTCTTGCTTCTACATGATAAATCCTTTTCTTTTTATCTTTATCGCTGTATTTCTTTGCATTACCTTTGTGTTCCGGTTTCCGTTCTCTGTCTTGGTTACTTTTGTCTTTACTCCTACACATGCGCTTGGTGTGGCCTTTCCTCTCACACTGGTGACAATCGCGATCCCTGTACCAGCAGTCCTCATCGGAGTGATTCATCTTCCCGCAGCGGCGGCATCTGTCCCCTCTCTGTGTAAACACCACGTTCACTTTAAGCGAGCTGCCCAGCTGCTGCACGTCACGTGCCGCCGTCTCTGCCGACACCGCATAATCCACTGCTTTCTGAAACGTGAGGTCTCTCTCAGTCAAAAGACGCTTCTGCACAGTTTCACATTTTAGTCCACACACGAATCTGTCCCGTAGTGCGTCCTCCAAATACGTACCAAACTCACAATGTTCCGACAGTCCTTTTAATACTGCAACATACTGTGCCACCGTTTCCTCTTCTCCCTGATTCCGCTTGTGGAACCAAAATCTTTCCGCTATCACGAGTGGTTTCGGAGCGAAATGGGCTTGCAAAACGGCAACAACAGAGTCATAATCCCGCTCCCCAGGCTTGGAAGGAGTGTGTGCAGTTGTCCATAGGTTTTGGGGCCCATCACACTGAACAACACGGGCAATTTCTTCACGGACTGGATTTCATTGGCCAGGACATAATGTTCAAAACGTTCAATATACGTAGCCCATTGTTCTCTGGTCCCATCAAAAGAATCCATATGTCTGATATTTCCAGCCATGGTGTGTCGGTGGGTTTCACTGATTCGTTGGAGGAAGAATGGCTCATTCCTTGCCAACAGCTCACCTTAGCTCATTAGCTAGCCGTGCCGTGCAGTGCAGCGCATGGTTGCTCTTTTACGTCCATCACTCGCCGATAGTGAGGAAAAGTCTTCCGGACTCTACACACCTCGTCGCCAATTTATATTATGTTGCTGCTAATATTGCTGTTTGTAAACACTTTTACATATACTAGCACAGAGCGACACTGGCACACGTATTGCTGTGGTAACCACTTCTTCTGGTCTACCTTTATTGCACAGAACTCAACCAGTTACACAACACAGGCGCCACCTACAGGCGATCATTCACATAGCCCCAAACATGGCCTCATACATAACAGTGGAAATTTACGTTACACCTTCACCCACACCGGCCGATCACTCGCCGATAGTGAGGAAAAGTCTTCCGGACTCTACACAGCACAGCGCTGATCACAACAAACATGGCGGCGTGGAACTTCGTTAAAGTTTCAGAAGAAGATAGTTTCATGGTTATTTGTGACGAATCCTCCGAGCGAATTCTACGAGGAGGGAAGCACAAGCTTTATTACGTAAAACCTGATCAGCCACCTACAACGTAACAATCGCTTCCATGGAGTTTTTCGCTCTAACGTGAGCTAACGGAAACTAATGCTAACATCCGCAAGCCAGCAGCAGTCTCTCCTCTCCCTCATTCCTCTCATCTAAAGCTTCCATGAGATTAAAAAATAAAAACTACTGAACCTCATTTACTTTAATTAAAGGTATTAATTTAAATGGAACCACAAGCCAAAATCCTTTAAATGTTAATCTTTTTCAGTTTGTAATTCTGATGCATGTATTTCCATCAGTTCAAGGAGCCTTTATTTTTTATATCAGTCAGTAATGAACCTTATTTAAGTTAATGTGAGATATCAAATAGGTTTGTTTGATAGCTTTACGAAAATGTTTGAGATGTTTGTCAATAGTTTTTCATTGAAAAAAATAAATATCTGTTCATATAAAAAGTCAAAACTATTTTTGATTTCGTTCATAGTATTGATGTAATGATCTTAGGTATATGTGTGTTATCGGTATCGGTATCGGCCTTTAGGAGCTGAAAGTTATCGGTTATCGGTATCGGTTTTAAAAAACAGTTATCGTGCATCCCTACTTCAACTACTTTGTTTGGTTTGTTTTTGGTTTTTGCACTGCCTGCTAGAGCGCCCCCTGAGGGCTGAAGAAAAATTCATAGAAAAGTCGCATGGTTTAAAGTGTGGGACAAAAGTAGCGGCTTATAGTCCGGAAAATATGGTATATACACATATATATGTATATGCGTGTGTGTGTACACACATGTATAAAACAAAATAATTTCTATCAGAATGATCTCCGATAACTGCCTGGTAACATCACAGTTACAACCATATACAGAGCTAACTTCATGGTTTTACTGCATGATGCTAATCTTAGCATAAGAGCAATATGTTTCTCAGTAATTTAAAATTTAACCTGGAGAACTAATTAAACTGGCTGTCCCACTCATATTGTACAAACAATGCAGACATGTCAAGGCATAGTTTTTCTAAGTGGAATTAATCCTCTAATTCATATTTGATTAAACATAAAGAACACTAAGTCGGTAAACTCCAACCACCTGTCACAGCAGGAAGAATAAAACAAACACCAAGAAGTGTAAGCAAATCTAAATTTAACCCAGATCAGTTTACAGGGTGAGGGTGATTGATATGATCCTTGGTGATTAGTGTTCATCTGCGTCATGCAAACACGTGTGAACAGAACATGCATGTTTATGCATTATCCATATGGAGGGCTGTTATATATTGCATACTGCAGGTGTTAAAGAGCTTAAGCTTCCTGAACAAGACACAAGCAGCTTTGAAATAGAACCCATCATATCCTGTTGAATGTGCCTGCACGCTTGCAAAATGTTTTACAGGTAGGAGTTGTTAGACAGAAATACACGGGTATGCTAAGCATGGGGGGAGGAGGGTATGAAACCAGTCAGCCTTTTTTCAAACTAACTGTTATGTGTGGCTTCTCTCGTGGGCTAAATATACAATATTTAAAATTAATTTGATGATGAGCTGCAAAAGGAGATTGATATCAAATCCAAAATAATCCGCATGTTGTTGAGTCAGCCAATATTCTGGCAACAATAGACGGGATTAACTTTTGTTTCCTACTCGATATGTGCTGTGCTTTCAAAGGCTGATAAGGTTTCCTTTTAAGTAAGATTCAAAAATCATAAAAGATAATAAAAGATGACAAAGTATTATTTGATTAAAGCAGAAGATACTGAATGTTCCCTTTGATGTAAGATGCACTTTGCTGCACATTGCGTACAAAAACATAAATAAATAAAAATCACAAAGCAGATGCTGCTGCCTCTCTCACAGTCACACAACTGGCCCAAAAAGGAAAAAATCTCCAATCAGTGAAGGCTTATACAACAAAGGCAGTTGCTGATTCATAGTGCTCAGTGGACCTCTTCTGCACATGTTGAAGCAGCTCACTAAAGCTCATCTGTAGTGTCCTTCCTCCCTTCCTTTGTCTGGGCTTTCAAATGCCACCAGAATCCCCTCCTACTGGCACCGATGGCAACGTAGTCACCCACTACAGCTGAATGTCTGATTCAGCTCAGCTGTAATGGGAGCAAAAACTGCAGTCTATAGTGATAAACTAAAACAGTAAAACCACTGAGATGTAAAGTGAGTAATGCTGTTTATCTTGTTACAGCGTACTGCTTGAAACTGTGGGAGTTTGGCCATAGAAATCTGCAGAAACTACTCATTAATAGTTCAAGAGTGCATGTCGTCTCTAAGCTCCCCTGATCCCCATCCAGTCAAACATCTGCATGTTAAACTGAACAAATCCGGTCCATAGAGACCCCCCCACCCCCAGAACCCAAAGGAAATCTTCCCAGTTACACACCACAGGAACCCTCAGAGGATGGATTCTGGAGGTGGTCAGGACATCGAGATGATATGATCAATGTTGTGTATTGTCCTACACAATATAAAATATGCAGATTTAAGTTATAAGTGACTGATGGATATAGGAATGAATGAATGAATGAATGAATGAGTTTTTATTGTCACTGAGCCAGCGTCCCAACACAGCGAAATTATATTTCTAGTACATCATCCAAGAAAAACAAACAGAAACAAACAACAACATATGGACAGGAGTCGACGGTGTCTGTACAAAACCTTAGAAACTTAAATAATCTTAATTGGCACATACATTTTAATTTTTGTCAGCTTATTCTGTTGTTTCGCTTAGAGTGAATTGTTAAGTTTGAATCCCTAGTTTTGTGATAAATCCCATAAAATTAGAAAAAGACTGTACCATTCAAGGGATAAAGAACTTATTTGTATGACTTAAATCTCATTATATAACACAATCTAAAAAAAAAATTAAAAAAAATTCAACTTTCATAAGATAAAATCCAGATTATTCTTTACTCTAAAATTACACTACCATGTTATTCCCAACAGCTCTGCCATGTTATCCCCATTAATTTTGTTGCTTCCCTTTTCAGCTTTGGCAATCCAGCCAGACATGACTGATGTGCAGAGAGGGTCAAAACTCCAATATACAGAGCCTGGCGAAAGTTGAACTTTTCAACCTTTCACCACATTTCAGGCTTCAAACATAAAGATATGAAATTGTAATTTTTGTCAGGAATCAACAACAAGTGGAACACAACCATGAAGTGGAATGATATTTATTAGATATTTTAAACTTTTTTAACAAATAAAAAACTGAAAAGTGGGGCATGTAATATTATTGGGCCCCCTTGCGTTAATCCTCTGTAGCGCCACCTTCTGCTGCAGTTCCAGCTCCAGTCTCTTGGGGTTTGTCTCTATCAGTTTAACACATCCAGAGACTAAATTCTTGTCTCTTGAGTATAGATGATGGATGGATGGATAGCTTTATGTTTGAAGCCTGAAATGTGGCGAAAGTTTGAAAAGGCCTTTACCTTTTGCGCCTACAGCAATAATGTATCAGGTACATCAACACAAAGTCTTCAACTGTCCAATGACAGCAAAAAGTTTAACTTCTGAAATGTTCATATCATGTTTCTGTTTTCACCAGAGGCTGAGAAATGAAGAGCTTTAGTGGATAGCTTTAGTTTTTTTTTTCCAGAAATCTTCAGATATCAGGATGTATTTCTAAAAGAAGCCTTTGGTCATAATGGGTTACATAATAGTTTAACTTCACATTGACTTATATGTCAATGACAAGATATTTATATGTATTATATTTATGGGAACATATTAGGAAGACATTTTTAAAAAGGCTTTGTTTTTGCATTTTTTGGATCAAGATTTAACTTCTCTGATATTCTTGCAATTAAATCCCACATATTGGAACATTCACATAACATTTGGTTTGGTGTCATTGTTGCAGGATGAAAAATGCCTTTGACAACTTAATAGGAATATTTGGAGAAGATACTGAAACATGCTGACTGAAAGGTAACAGTCTGAATAAGAGAGAAATGAGTGAAATGTAGGAGTGAAGGGGACTTTCCACTGTCAAACTCCAGGTGGTGGGACTACAGCCTCCTAAAATCCATTTATTGATCCTTGCTGGGTACTCATTACTTCCTTTAACAAGACAGGATTCTCACAAAGATGTCAAGGTTGCGCTGTACCTCAGAGTCCACCATAAAACGAACTATAATTGTTAAAGCTTAACTTAAGTTTTCTTATCATTTCAGATTTTTCTGTCAGTAGGAAAGGGTATTTATGATCTGCGTTTTCTCAGCCGTACTGTGTTCCTGCATTTTCTCAGGATTATGATCACTCTCACTGTAAAAATGATTTATTTTGAAAATCTTTCTGCTCACATCCTGGCAAGAAAATAGGACAAATGAGAGTAGTGAAAAAAAATGAGTGCATTCATATCTGTAAAACATCCTTCTGATTTTCTTTTTTTTTTATTCCATTATTTTAGTAGTTCATTTGCAAAGGATAATGTGAACAGAATCTTAAATTTTCTATTGAATATTTTATTGATAGCTCTGAAATCAATTATTGAGCAGCATAACAGATACATTACCAGTTCTTTTATTTCAGCTTTCACCCCAGTCAAAGTTATTTGTTAAAGTGCTTTTTTTGTGAAAACATGTTCAGGAGGATAAAAGAAGACCTTTAAGGAGCACATTGCTGATGCAAGAAAAGGCAATGTAGTTTGACTTAAAGAATCTTATCTTCAAATGAATTTGAAACGGCTAAACACAGAGAGGAAACAGGCAAAGGGACAAACATTGATGTGATCCTGCAGGTGAAATTTAAAAAAACCTTTCATATGCAGCCGTCTCTTGACAAGACAGAGCTCTCAGTTCACCTCAAAGACAACTTTTCCTCCTGTCCACAGTAATAAAAAACACATCAGATGAAGGCACATAGCGGCGGGTGCAGCTTTTCAACACTATTAGTTTAGCCACAACCAGTTTGTCACACCATATTGAGTGGTGGAAAACTGGAAAACATCGATTGGGTGAAGACAAATTCTCTTCTTCCTCAGAAAAAGTGCATCTTGTGCAACACTGCAGAGCATCAGTGCTGTCTACATAATATCTGAGGGGCTCAGCTGTGGGAGGATTTCATTTGCAACTAATTGATTCATTATCATCTGAGATCACTCAATGACGACACAAACCAATCCTATATGCAATTAAACCAGGCAAATAAAGAAATATATTTGTTGTTATTGTTTATCTTTGTTAATCTAGTAAGATGATTCCCTTACCTAAAGCTGGGCTTGTGGCTCTCCATCACCTGCTGAGCTCCACGGATACAAATTTATGACAGAAAGTTTTGACTCAGTAGTGCAAAGCAAGGGTCACTGACAGTTTATATCGAAATGTAATGGTGAAAGCATGCTGTGGGAGTGATGGCAAAGCACCTAAAACATGTCATCCACATCAACAGACTCACCGATTTTAAATGATTACATGCCTGCAATGGAAGCTAACTTGAAACAATATACTGAAAGCCCCTATAGAAAAAGCCTGGTCTGTTAAGAAGAGACAGCGTTCGTCCTACCTGGGATGGTGCAGCTCTAATACTGAAATGTGGCTGATTTTACCCTACCAGGTTTAAAGAAGCCTAAAAGAGTCCATCTTTAAAATAGAACTTAAAACCTTCTTGTTCAGTAAAGCTTATAGTTAGTTTAAACCACAGTGTGCTAGGTCCAGTGCATATAGCTACAATTACTTCCTGCTCTCCAGCGAAGGCAGACGCTTTTCTGTGAGCTCCTCTCTCTCTATCCGATCCTCGCTGGTCTTTGTCCTGTCTGCGTGTTTTTGGAGTCTCATACGAATAATATCTAAATATCTAAATCTCTAACCATGGATCTGATCAGCTGGTCTCTCAATGCAATTGATCAAATTTTCTCTACAAGGAGAGAGGGAAAAGGAGAGCCCTCGTGTTTGGATGGAACACACGCAGCTGGGTACGTTCAAGATTCATGGTCGAAATGGAGACTGAACTGCCAGGCTCCTCTGTTCATCGAGGACGCTGAAGATGTTTACATATTTGGATTTATGATCATGGGATTCCTGCTGTTTGGAGTTGGCGGATACCTGATGTATCGGAAAATTAAGCGCGCGGATGCTGCTATTCCGGACCTCTTGTCCGTGTGCGTGTCTGTGAGCCGTGCTGTGAGTGCCGAGACTGTTAAGATAGACGAGATGAATCGGAAATTGGATGTGATTCACGGCGTGGGTCACAGACAGTTGATGATGTACGAACTCATGGGAAAAATTGATAAAAACTACATGCACAGCTCAGGGAGAACTGACATGAATAATTCGGACTTTTGGATTGATCACCACGAGATGAAACCAGCAAAGACTCAAAGGCAGCCAAAAAATTCATTGTCAGTCTGACTGAAAACAATCTCTCTTATCTGAATCTGGCTCCCCCGAGCGGCTTTCACTCGTATTGAAAGAACTCTCCAAGGTCTTATCCGAAGAAGGCTCTGCCCCACCAGCGCCACCGGCTGATGTCTTAGTATAAGTTTGTTATGCTTGTGCTGAGGTTTTTTTTGTGAATCCCACAACATGTGCCTCTGATCAAGGACATGTTGTGTGAGACACCTTTTTTTATCCTCCCACCCATCCCCCATGTGATCGTATTTTCTTCTGATAAAAGTGCCCTGGCCGGAGGGTGGTGTGCTGGGGCATGCTATGGGCATACTCGAGCACGTGCTTGTGGTGTGCTTGTGGTGTGCTTGAGTGTACTGCTCTCTGGCAAGGGTAGAAGTGCCGTTTATGGCTGCTGCCCCAAACACTGTTGACTCCTGTCCATATGTTGTTGTTTGTTTTCTGTATGTCTCTCTTGGACGGTGTACTGGGAAAACAATTTCACTGTGTTGGGACGCTGGCTCAGTGACGACAATAAATCTGATTCTGATTCTGATTATAGGAATGGAAAAAGCAAAGACGAGAGCAGGCTTGTCTAAGACAGAGTCACTGTCTTTGCTTTGCTGCTGTTGGCCAAATATATATATATATATGTGTGTGTGTGTGTGTTTGGTTTTTATCTACTGATGTATTAACCCAAAGTTCATGAGACTTGGTGTTATTGATTAGTATGAAAGTATTTATAAGGACACCAATTTTTTGAAATGTCAGTACATGGCACTAGAAGCTGGACATGTCAATATGTCATGAATTTATTGAAATGAAAATCAGAAATGTGATATACTTGTACCAGGCTTCAATTGTCAGCAGTACCTAAAGAGTGAATAATAGTTGCTTGATTCTTGTCATTTCTTATGTTCTGACATATCAATAAACCCACTTTAATGTTTTTCTCAATGTTAAAAGTTAAAAATTAAGGAAACAGGTGGGAATACAAACTCCTCTATCTTGTAATTGTCATGAAATATGCTGTGCCTCATCTCCAGATGGCACTGATGAAAAGTTATTAAAAGAATTGTGATTTCCCTAAAATCTTTTAAAGTTATGATCTAATGACAATGAAAGGTCTGGCCCTTAAAGCAGTGGTCCCCAACCCCCGGGCAGTGGACTGGTAACGGGCCAAATTGTCAAGCGCTTACCAATCCACAGCTACAAAAAGGTTGGGGACCACTGCCTTAGAGCTTTCATGGCCAATATTTCCTGGTGTATAATTTCAGTTGCAATTACATCCTGACATTCTTTTGATTTCTGGCAACTTTAGTAAAGTTTCATGCATGGGAAACACAACTGAAGCAATTTAGCTGTGGGTTGATGTTGCAGCAAGTTTGTTTGGACCTGGATTGATTTAATCCATTTATTTTTGTGAGTGTCGTTTCTTGATGATTACCTCTGTAACTGTGTAGTGTACCGAAAAGAGCAATAACAAAACAATTAGTCAACTATTCTAGAACCATCTGTTAATAGCAGAGATAATCGACAATATTGTCCATTACATTACAGTCCAGTTGCTTGTCTTGAATCATTTTCTGAAGATAATTACACAGCTGTTAGCAAATTATATAGCAAAAGTAACGGCAGATTGATGTTCAGGAAAAAAACGGTCTTCCAGAAAAGGAGAATTTTTGCAATGGATATGCTGAACCCCCAAAAATGGAGCTCGGTGTATCCACTGGAAATGACAAAGTGGAACATGGTAAAGTTCAGAACATTTCCCTCGGCACCAGTGATGCAGAGTTTCTTAGCCTGACAGACACTTTAATTAGTTGATCTCTGGTGTGTAAAAGGACAGTGGAAATTTTCAAAGCCACTACAGAAAAACATTTTAAGACTTGCTGCTATTAGTCACTGGAATGTAGAGAAAATGAAAAAACAAAATCAAGCAGTAACTGAAAGGGGAAGTTCTGACTTGTTTTGTACACTGATGTGCATTATGGATGTAGAAGTCAACACTGCGCTTTAGTGTACTCTCTAAGAAATAGTGACTTTATATAGAATAGTGACTTTCTTGAATTAGAAATAAGTCAAGAAGGGCCGCCCTGGTGGCGCAGTGGTTAGGGCAGGCGGCCCATATATAGAGGCTACAGTCCTCGTGCTGCTGGTCGTGAGTTTGATTCCCGGCTCGGCGACCCTTTGCTGCGTGTCTTCCCCATTCTCTCTGCCCCCCTTCCTGTCTCTCTACTTTCAATAAAGGCCACTAGAGCCAAAAAAATCTTTAAAAAAAAAAAAAAAAAAAAAAAAAAAAAAAAGAAATAAGTCAAGAAGTGTAGCATTGCAATGGATCTTTTCAAAATGTGTCATAAAAGAATATGTTATTAAAGGGTACTTCAGAGAAAAAAAAAACTACGATAATTATCTATTAATTTAATTCAACTTTATTTGTATAGCATCTATTACAATACAAATTATCTCTAGGCACTTTTCAGAGGCCAAAAGAAGAGAAGAGGAGAGAAGAGGGGTGAAGACACCAGTCAGTGGATCATGTTGGTGTCTCCCTGCAGCGTAGACCTATACCAGCATAGCTATGATGAGGCTGTGTTTCAGACCAGCCTGCTCTAGTCTTGTTTTCGGCCATTCCTACAACTGTAGCTATGATTATTGAATTAAAACACTATTATTTAGACCTGAGACTGACTGGGAGTAAAAAGACAGAACGACGAACCGATTATGTAGTGAAGACTACGTAATCACGTCTAATCACAAACATTAACTGTACAATCAAAAATGGTGGAAAACAAGAAAAAGTGCCAGCAGTAGAATGCTAATTACATAAATTATGGATTTATTCCATCACCCAGTAATGTACATCTGCCGATGTGCTGCTATGTGAGCAGGTGTTCTCCAATGAAGCCATGAAGCCGTTGCAATTACAGGAGCTGCCGGCATCCAGCGCTCCTTTTTCATGTCCTGTTCCTGTGGTCCGAGTGTTAACTCCAGATAACATCCGTTAAAACCTGTTAACAGCCGTTAAAACCAGTATATCTCCACAATGGTAAATCAAGTGAGATATTATCAGGTCAGAGGAGGAAACGCAGATGAACCAAACTCCGATGAACCAAACTGTCTCTTCTGGAAAGACCGAGCTCCCTCAGTCCGGCGAGCGATGGAGCCGACCGTTCCAGAGCCCGGTTCATCATGCGGACCAGGTTGTTGGCGTTACCCCTGGCGGTGCCAGGCCCACCAGGTCCTCAGATGGCCACTGCCAGGTCAGCTGACTCACCCCGGCGTGCAGACTGCTGGACTGGGGCAGCATGCCACCCCTGCCACGTCGGGGGCTCCCGTCCCGGTTCAGTCGACGCTGCAGCCCGGATCCAGTGGTAGTGGTTGCCGCGGGTAGCAGTCAGGATTAGCTTCAACGAACCGGCCTCCAGCGACACCGTCCATGTCCGCAGCGGCACATCTCCACCAGCCATGAGAGGACTGGTCCGCACCCGCAGACAGCATGTCGACATCCGACCGCAAAATCACCACACACCGGGCACAAACTGGAGTGTCCAGCGTCGCAGGGATAAGTCCCCCGGAGCAGCAGCAAGTAACCTCCATGCCCAGCGACATTGAGTATTTTTTCGATGTTATTTCTATTATTTCCATTTTCACAAATTAAAATCCATGCTTACACACAGACACACACATTTTCTTTTTTTCTTTTCTTTCTTTTTTTTTTGGGGGGGGGGGGGCATTAAGAGCATCATGGTGGCTCAGGGGGGCATTGTTCAAAAAACATTGAGAACCACTGTCCTACATAAACATAAACATTGTCTTTATACTGCTATTTTACAATCACTTATATGCTTGCATTTTAAACAGAAAAAAAATCTATATCTATTGGTAAACCTCCAAAATTCTCACAATTTAGATAAACATTATTTGATACCTAGGCTACAGACAAGAAGAATAAAACAGATTTGGTTTTCCTAAATCCAATTACATTTTTAGTCTTTTAGGTCGATTCTGTGTAAGAATTACCCTTCTTGACACATTTTCTAGTTTTAATATTATGCTAGGGGGACCTAAATGTGAATTATACCATAACACTAGGCTCCTGTGGTTAGAGAACCAGAGGGGCAACACGATCTACAGCTGAATGTAATATATGTGCTGTATTGATTTTGCGTGATAACGATTAGCATTTATGTTTGACTTAATCTCATTATGTCAGTCGATTACCGGGATATGTAATATCAGCCTCATTCAAGTCTCACAAGCGACTCACGACTGTGTCTCGCGTGAATATGTAGTTTGTAACATCAGCATCGTAACGTGAGCATGGCGGAAAGTGGTGATAGCGCTTTCCACCATTTACCAACCCGCTAAAAGGACGAAATCTGAGGTCTGGGCATTTTTAGCTTTTTTTAAAGAATGCAGAGGGACAACTGGTGGAGGACAATTGACCTTTTGGTAAGCGCCGCCCCCTTCCTAGTTACTGTTGCTAGGTCGAACATTCTCGCTGCTCCTCCATTAAGGACAATGTTATTTTGTTGTTTTGTAACTTTCCCCACGTTCAGTTGATTGTGTGGACTGACACAACTTAACCCACAGCTGCATTCTCCAGCATATGTTTTGGTTTGAGAAAGAGAATAAAAATGTCCCTCCAAACGTTCTGGACACCTTGAGTCACTGTTGCAAGTCCCCAGCAATATTTTACCACTTTGTTATTCTAGTGTAATGTAAATACGGTTGATAGGCATCGGAAAAATGGTGAAATAACAATGTCCTTAATGGAGGAGCAGCGAGAATGTCCGACCTAGCAACAGTAACTAGGAAGGGGGCGGTGCTTACCGAAAGGTCAATTATCCTGTCTGCAGAGCACTTGTTTACATTTTATTGTGATTTGTACAAGTAACCGTTTCTTTATTTGCAGATTTATACTTATTTAATGTTCAGATTAAAGTCCAAAGTTAATTTCATTTCAAGTTGCACTACAATTTTTGTTCCTGATAATTGTTTGCATATTTTGACCAAATATGGTTGTTAAAGTGTTCATTTAAACTTGCACCAGAGAAATAACTTTGTTCCTGTAATTTGTTTTGTTCATTTAAAATCAAATCTCTTTCTGTGCCAGCTGTCTGGACTTTTAATGTGAAAGTTTCATTTTGATAAGATTTTTGCTTCTAATGTTTTAGTATGACAAGAAAATCACAAGATTTTGTGAAATTATTTTAATGTATTTTTTTTTTTGGACATTTTTACAGCAATTAAGAATAATGTGATATTATCCTAAACCGTGATAATTTGGTCACTATAATCAAGATATCAAATTTTACATATCTTTACATCCCCAATCTGGACACGAGATGCAAAAAAAGACCTTTCCAAAGGGTAATGGTTTGATCCAATACTTCAACTACCATTTTTGTGCATTAAATATGCATTCCAGCTCAACTCTTCCAAAATAAGATACTCCTGTTTTCAGTTGAACTGCACTATATGTCATTGTGAATTAGTAAAATGAACTCTCAGTTACTTTTATTTCAAATTATTCCACACTGCTAGCTAATAAAACCCTTTATGTGAGAGTTTATTAGGGTATAACTGAACAAAATTGTGCTATGTGGCCCCTGGTATCACCTATCATTTCTAGTAACACCACTGATCTGTCAAATGCCATTTAATGGAGTCCAGCAGGACCAGAGATATCTCAGAAGACACACAAAAAAAAGGCACCAAATTTCTAGATCCCTTTATATCTGATCTCTTCAATTTCAATTTCAGCTCGTGCTCACTTTTGTCAAAAGAGTGACTTGAAATCATTAAGATGACTTGAAGATGAATTGAAATCATCACATTAACTAAGGCCTCCTTCAGCAAATAGAGGTTAAAAATCTGTTTATAATCAGCCCTTGAGTGTCTACATTAACTGGTTTTGTGTATTGTGTGCCACACATTAAAAAGATGCTCTTGGTGTGATTTTAAAGTGGATTCCTTTATCTTTATTTCTATGACAGTTAACAAACAACCACAATCAGGTGGAATGGAATTTTGCTCAGTTGCATTAACAATAATATATTTTTTCAATATGTTAAAGAGAGATTCCATTAATGTGTTTTTATCACATGTTGACAGTCTGAACAAATGACAAAGTGTGCTTATTATTTAATCACCAGAGTGCCTTCCTTTAATGCAATAGCTACTTGTAGTTCTGTAAATTAGAGTATCTTTGTTGCTTGATCACTGGAGTTTATCCTTGAAAAAACAACAACAAAAAAAATGTATGTGTACAATCTGAACTTGACTGGTGTATTATGAGCAACATTATGCATTTTTTTATCATTTGTTTTGACAAGTGATCAGAAATGTCTCTGAGCTTCGCTGGGATGGAGAAAATGAGTAGCTCCTCCCTGGTTGCGCACACATCAGTGTACTTGGTTGGAAACTTCTATTATGATTTCCTTGCCAAACACTACAGTGACAAACAAACATTCTACTAATTTACTTCTTTTTTAGACCTATCAAGGTCTTATGTTTATGATCTGCAGCAGAGATAAAAAAGCTGACTTCTGAAAACAAGACAATGCAAAACCCCCTGATGTTTCCTCAGTCCAACTGATTCAATATTGCACTAATACCACGTTTTTACTTACAATTACCATAAATCATAGTGAGGAATCTTTGCTTTTTGTATTTTTTTTTCCTTATGCATTCATCTATGAGTTCATCATGATTCTCTGAGTCTTACTGTATCAATGTTTGTATCAAACATTTGATAAATAACATGTTTATCTTAATCTATGTAAATTTTGCAAATTC